>VZRV01007872.1:564343-862013 GCA_013398115.1 Falcunculus frontatus | reverse complement strand
GCGCCCCGGGCACGCGCTGCCGCCACGGCCCCGCCCCGCCCGCGGCCCGCCCAGCGCGGGGAGCGGGGACCGGCACCCGCTTTGGGAACGGGCCGGGGCCTCGCCTTTTCCCGGTGAGTTCCATTGGTCACGCCGATGCGAACAGGTCAACAGTTCGCCTGGGACCATTCCGAGCGAGCCTCCCTATCTCCTGGATAAAAGATTTCCCTGAGATAAGGCCGTGCCTTGGCTGATGGCTCTGGTGTGCAGAGCCACGTGGGTTTGCCCAAAGCCGGCAGGAGCGGGCCCAGAGCTCTGCCCTGCCGGTGGTGGAACAATGCTGAGTGTGGAAACATGGCTGCTACAGGCCTTTCTAATTTTTATTTTCTATTTTCTGAAGTCTAATGCCGTTGAAACTTCTGCTATTGTAAGATATCTCCCTTTTTAAAAATCACTGTTGTTACAGGATCGTGGCTTTCCACCGAATTTTTTTTTACAATAGGGAAATAGAGGGAATAGTGCAGAAAAAAATACACTACAGCAGAATAGCTTAGGGATACTCCGATAGGAAATAGCAGACTTGCTGCTCTCTCATTCCCCCAATCATGTTCCCAACTGTTGTGTTTCACAACGAAGAGCCTACAATTATAAGATTAAGCAGTTCTCCAAGTAATCCGAATGTTTCAATGCTCCTTGTTTTGATTCCCCCACAGTTACATAAAGGAAGTGTATTTGAAAAGAAAACCAAGCCTGTGGCTTGCTTAACAGCACAGTGAAGAATAAAATTAAGTTTCATTACAATTATGCAGAGCAGCATCCCTGAACTGCTTACAGCTGCAAAGTGTAAACTGCCAGAGCTGACTGCCCCTTTATCAAACAACTAAGAAACCATCATGCAGATTGTAATAGTCTTGTATGCATCACTCAGATTTACCACAGAGCAGTCTTGAATGGTGGCTACAGACTCTACCATTTCCTGCATTTTTATGTATGTACAGCAAACAAATGTATTTTACTTTTAAAAATAAAATTACTAATTTGAAGGTAGCTCATGTTGGGTTTATAAGTTCCTAATGGCTGCTCAGTCCTCTTCTAGTGACACAGATGGACTTGACCCTGACTCAGAGCAGCTCACCTCATTCACTGGCATCACAGGAGCACTGTCACCATCCTCACTACCTCTTCAGGAGTGGAGTGGGAAGTGGGAAGTGGGTCAGACCTTACCCCTCCATCCCAGACTGCCAACAGTTCTTTGCTGGTCCCAGGACTAGGGGGGTGAAGAAAAGTTGCATGAAGTCTCATAAACTTGTTTTATCCTCTTTTATTTGATTCTCTTTGCTGGTTATGGCTGGGCTGGACCTGTGAATCATTCCAGATCCCTGCAGTCATTAGTCAAAGCAGCTATCATAATGCCACAGTAGAATATTTTCTTATGTTGTCGTTATGAAGCAGTAATTCTAGAATTACAGCAATTCTTGTCATATTATTATATTTTTTTCCAAAGAAAAATTACTGTGACTGTCTTGGGGGATGTGCCAAGCTGGAATTGTGGAAGCACAGAAATAAGGCTTGAGGTTTCTGCTTAGTAATTTGAACAATTATTTAGTCTGAATAGAATTTGCAAGATCAGAATGTTAGAAATAACATTTCCTACTTTAACAATCTGTGATTCAAATAAACTGTGACATAGTTCCAAACAGATAACACCATGGAGAGTGAAAAAGGAATTTATTTTTGTGGGAATGGGTGGAAGGGGATGGCAGAAAGAGAAGGTCCGCCTGTCCATTCAAAAATCCACAAATTTAAGGTAAATCACAAATTCATGGGGGCAGTGATTGAAAGTACACTCTTCTCATCCAGAAAATACACACCCTATTTGTGACAGTTCCCAAGCTGATTCTAACAAATAAGCTTAAGAACCTGATTAACTCAGCCCTTCCTAATTTCCCCTTCTTAAAGTCTTAAACCATGATACTTGAGGAAAACAGATGTGAAAGATGTGAAGTCAGGAAAGGGAGAAAAAAAAAAAGCAAAAGGAATGTTATGAGAAGGCAAAAAGAAGACAAAGATATTCCAAGTGGGCTTACAAGTAATTCAGTAGCTGAGGGAGGTGTCAGCAAGGGAGAGGGCAGTGCCGAAAGAGAACTGAAACTTAAGTGCCCAAGAGAAATGAAAGTGAAACTCTGGACTGTGAATGGAATGAGGACACAGAGGGGAAGTGCTCAAACACTGACAAGCTAATACAATGGGAAAAGCTACTATAAAATTATCTTGCCTAGGGTAAGTGCCCTGGAAGTTTTTTAACCTGAGTTTCTTTTAAAAAAATGTATAGCTTGCATAGGTCTTCAATGACTTGGGCCCACGGTCATGCTGACTTAGGGTGAGCAAGTGTATAGAGCCTTAGAGGGAAAAGTATGTCTGCAATCTGAGCTGAAAGCCAGATGAACTCTGATGCAACACAGAACAGGCGGAGGAGCAGCAGGACGGTGCTGCTGGTTCAGGAGCAGCACTTCTTTGGGAAGTGGCTTTCATTAGAGTACAGCAGGGGTCTGGTCTGACACCCCAGGACAAAGGGCAAGAAGCTGTGTCAAAGCGAGCCGTGGTTGCCGATACTGGATTTGCAGCAAAAGGAATAGTGACTTTTCTGAGTCTTCCCCACCTGCTCTCTTTTCATCTATACATCATAACCCCTGTTTACCAAAGCCTCGGAGCTTCCTGAGTGCACAGAGGCTTCACTGCCGGTCTAGAAATGTCCTTACTGACAGGTCCTTCTGTGAGCCTTCTGGCTCAGCTTTTCCACCTGGCTGTGAGCATCACTGTTTGGATGCATGAGCAGTGGAGACACAGGAGTGTGTGTGTCAGGAGACACACAAGCCCTGGAGAGGCGGTTTCCCCTACTTTGTGTGCCACCACACTGAGTAGAGGCAGCCACAATGTGTCTTTTGAGTGAAGCATCCTCCCTCACTAAGTTCTTCCAAAGAGGTAATTGGCATTGCAGGGTTTTGTTCAGCAGGCCTAAAACTTCCCCAGCAATGCTTTTAGATGGGGGGAAAACCATTAAGAAAAATAAAAAGCACAACACTGGGACACTGGACTGAGTGCTGAAGCCAAGGGAGAACAACAAAGCAACCTTCAGTTCTATGAACATACATTTACATTTCTTTTTTAAAATTATTATTATTATTATTATTATTATTCCTTTTTTTTTCTAATATTGGCTTCTCACCAAGGCAGTCAAAAGATTTTCCATTAATTTCAGCAATGTATAAAATCAGTTTCACAGTCTCTGTTTGTTTGATCCTTTACCACTACTATGGATCTGCTAAAATTGTTTTGTAAGAATGGGAATGAAATTGATCTGTGGCCCATTTAAAAATCAGATAGTGACACTGTAGGATATGTAGATATATATTTCAAATACAGTAGTATATATATATATTTCATATCTATCAGGATTTTTTTCATGTTGATACTGTTTCCCAGGTACTGTCTCTGCTACTAAGTATTTTCACTTTTAACAAAGGCTTTAACAAATCCTCAGCGAGGATCTTCACATGGATTCCCGCACTACAGGGTAGAAGGTACATAAATAAGGAAACAAATCTTCTTATCCTCCTTTCCTCCTTTATTCCCTTTCTTTTCTTTCTCCCCTTTATTCCCTTTCTTCTCCTTTCCCAGACTGTAGGAAGATCAATTGCTTCTTTATATGAAGTTTGCAGATGTGTTTAATCCACTGTCAGTAACATTGTCTGGTCTCCCAGCCAAACTCCCAAGGTGTAAAGGAATCATTTCAGGCAATGTCAGACAAATGTCACACAAAAGAAAACAACCTGGAAGAAAAGTTCCTTGATAAAGCTCTGGAATGATTTTGCTGATTCATGATTTGTCCTTTATCTCACGACAGCTGGCATTTTTTGAGTAACTTACCTTTTGTTAAATAGGAGGTAGTTACCTTTTAGCCCTGACATCTGGAAGAAAAGCTTTGAGAATGTGAGAACTCCAAATTCACTAAAAATAAAACCTGTCAGATTGATAGGTTGTTATTACTTGTTTTTTAATTCTTACTGCTGTGGTGGATTTTGAATATTTGAGCTGGTTTATTCTTTCAAACTCATTTTCAGCAGGAATTGAGAAAGCTTATGTTTGAAAACTGAAGATATGTTTAAGAAAGCACTTTTTTAATATGCACGTGTGCAATGAAGACATGCATATTAAAGACGTTTAGGACTTTATATTCAATATGAACAGTTAAATGCAGAAGATGACCCATAGTCCTAATTATGTTAGCATCCAGTGTAGGAATAAACATACAATTTTAAGCACAGTTTAAATGGTTTAAACATAATTTTGGATTTAAAGTTACTGAAAAATAAGTTCTGAGTAGGCAAAGGGTGTGTTCCCAGGATCAGCTTCATTATGAAAGACTATTTCTAAAGTCAAAGTTGTTGGTTATTCATTTGCAAAGGTCAGCTATCCCAGTCCTCTTTGGCAAGGTTGCCAATAAAGGTACTGTTATGAAACACGGTTGCAAATTTCAGCTCCCTGTTCAAGGGAAGCTGAACTGAGGCCGCAGTCTATCTTTTACATAACTGTCAAAGGTGAATTATTACTATTTTCAGCTGGATCCAGCTCAGAAACCTGTGAAAGATGAAAACATTACCAAGCTGCTAAGATAGGGGGGCCTATTTCAACTTCAGTGCAGCGTTCCAGCCTGCGAAACGCATGGCCTTCTGTATTGGTTTGCTTTTCTCCTTGTAAAGTTATTGAGAGAATTTAGGGAAAGTTAAATATGCAGAAGCACTGGTATATTCATATCCTTTGGATCTTCTTTCTGGCCAGTAGTTTCCTTACACCGACTGAAATTCTCTGTGGGATTTTACCATCACCGAGCACAGCCTGCACTGATTCGGGTCCCCCTGAGTTAAGGCTGGTATAAATTGTGCAGTACCAGGATACCTTGTACCCAGAACTGAAATTTGCACAGAAAGCTACTACCCAATCTAGACGACAATTCTGTTTCGTGGAAGAAAGCAATGGGCATTTCAACATCATTCAGCTTCAGGCTTTCTAGTGTTTCAGCAAGGATGGTGGTGAAATGCCTGTGACTCCAGGGTGTTACAGGTGAACCATCATTATGTGCTTTCACAAGGAGCAGCACACAAACTCATGAACGGGAGCAGCCTGCACACACAGCTCAGTTAATGCCAGGGCTTTGCTGTCTCAGGAAGTACCACTTAAGTAAGACCAGTAGACAGAAGACCATTTAAGCACCTGCCCAAACCAGTCTCTGTTCTAGTTAGCAGTGAAGTACATCCTTAAGTATAAAGCACTGAAATTTAAACACCTACACAAAGAAGAAAAGACTTAGGCCACCTTAAACATCTGATGAAAGTTAATTGAAATCTGTTCTGAAATGAGGGCCCGCAGAAGGAATGTGGGTGTGGCTCAGGCACCAGGCCTGCCTGATATTAGTCATGTACATGATAATTATGTATGCAGCGAGCACCCAGGAATCAAACTGAGAGGTTTATTGGCTAGATTATTTCATAATCTCTACACTTGGGCCAGAAGGAGGAGAAGAGCAACCTACTGATCCAACCATATGGAAACCACCAGGTACACTGGAGGTTCTTCAGAGCAAAATTCTCACCTGTAGGGATTCCAAGGTACCAGGGAGAAAACACTCTATCCTGACCTTTAAAATGTGCAGTCACAGTCACAAAGACCAAGGGATGCCAGCGTGAGCTGTAGAAGAGTCATGAGTCACTTGTGAGATTTGTGCTGCAGAAGGAACACGTTATCCCTTTGCTCTGCTGGTAGTGCCAGTCTCTTTCTGTCTTAAATGATCCATCTGCTGCTGCCCAAATTAGACACACAGCTCTCGCCGTCGCTGTGCAAAGCTGTTGCCGACAGTGCTCAGAGCGTGGTGTTCTACGTAGCTCAAACCTTGCTTAGCATCTCACCTGCGGATAGGGAACCCCCTCGTGCCAAGAATGGCTTATGTCCCACTGAAGCCCTCAAAACAGGAAATGTAGCCGCAACTGCCAGAGACAATTAGTCAAAGCTGGGGCCCTACAGGTTTTTGCCAGGAAGCCCAGCTGAAGGGCAAAAGGAGAGGTCTTCCTCTGGGGTGGGAGTTGCTGTCATGAGCCTGTGGATGAGACTGGGTCTGGTGTAAAAATGACCACCTCAGCTGCACAGCTCAGTGCTGCTGGAGATGTGAGGTGGTTGTCTGCTACTGCTTGTTTGTCTTCTGCTCCACACCACTTTTTTGGCTCAGGGCACACAACATCACTGTTTTAAAAATCCTCAAGCTTCAGCACACCTCAGTACTCTGTTGCTGTTTGTTTGTACCCACTGCACACATTAACCTGAAAACAGTGCAGGAGTGCTCACCAGAAGAGATGTCACACACTGGCATTCAGTTATGGTAAAGTAGGTTGTGAAAATAAGTAAAACCAAAGAAGCAACCTTCACTTTCCTCATGCTCTCTCCCACAATACATGTATTTATTTTGAGAGGTCTCCATAGTTCAATTGTCCTTGAGAGTTTTTCTCTTTGCTCTTTGGGGGTGCCCAGTATTCAGTTCAGCTGTGAATCCCTGCTTGTAAAGCAGGAGTTCTCCATTTGGCAACATCTTGGGAATAAAAGAAGGAATTGGAAATCTCTCGATGTGTAGGTGTTTCATTCTGGAGGTGTTTCTGGCTTTCCACTTCTGAAGAATGAGTAGGTTGCCTCGAAATAACGACATTTGCAGAAGCTCTTTAAGTATGATCTGTATTTATTAGGACTTTATAGCATATAAGCGGGATGTCTTACAATTTGGGGTCTATGAAGAAAAGCATCACAAAATTTACTCCAGAAAAAAGAAATAGTTCAGTGAATAGTTGAGTGGATGCCTCCTACAGAAGAAAGAAAGGAACCTACATAAGCTCTGGTTCCTACTGAAATTAATAGCCCCACTTTGGTGGTTTTTAAAGGTCCAAGGCATCAGATTTGCTCTTCGGTGTCAACATCTCAAATCCTGAGCAAAGCTGAAGTAGGGGACTGCGGTATAGAAAATATCTAAAGCTCCAGCCTCACCCCCTGGGGCATCACAGACTCCCACCACAAGGCCCTCCTCTGGCTGGGTGGTTTGGCTGTTTAGGCAGTGGTGCCTGGGCTCAGGAGCACCTGTGTTCCTTTTTCATAAAGAAGAAGAGTAATTTCTAAGTGGAGAATACAGGATATCTTCCGTACTCATGAGGTGAGTGGGTGCTCATGTCATTCCCATTCTGGTTCAGCAAGGGCACTCCAGCTTGAACTTGAACGTAAAAGTGATGATGCTTGTGATGTGTTTAGCAAAGAGAGATGTTTCATGTGTCTGAACCCCAAAGCCTTATTCTTTTTTTTTTCCTCAGTTACAGGCTATGATTAATAATTGAAGACGAGGGTCACAAATTACCCTATTCCATACCTACCTCAAGGGATGTTTTCAACAGGATATAATTATCACCCCCAATCATCTACTAACTCTTGAAATAACAGTTTAGTCATGCCTAGCTTTCTCTACCATGTATTGAAAGAGCAATCGGAGTTTAAAAGAGGAATACCCTTTCTTTCCCAGAAATCTGTGAAGTATTGCAGGCTCTGAAGAACAAAAAGCCTACTTGAGGAATAATTGGCAATAGGCTGGTCTTTAATTAATAAATTTTAAATCTTTTCTGTCAAAAAAAATTTTAACGTCTTCTTCTCAGTTGAGCAATTCCAAGATTTTTCTGCTTTTATCCCATTTTTTCTCCTCTCTGTGCCATTTTATTCACAACTGCTCTTCTTTCTTAAATATTTGCCATTGGATATCAACGAGCTTCAAAAATCTTTTGATGAGCTTTGAAACCCATTCCTTTAACAAATCTGTTCTTAGACCAAATGATGCTTTCTGGCTGTGACTTGTGCCAAATCTCTTGGTCCTTCCTGTTCCAGCCATCCCTTCTGCTCTTGCAACATTGACCAAACAAGGTTGCTCAATGTCTTTCCTGCAGAGGTCCTGATATTGCCCGATGCAAGGGAAGACATCATGTGTAGAAATCAGACTGCTGCAAGGACAACGTGGACTACTGTGTTCGCCTCCAGCCCCCATTCAAGAACTTCCTTTTCGTCTGTGCTGTAGTTCTACATTCAGTTTTGGTGATAAACTCACCTGGCCATGACAGAGACTTCCTCTGTATTTGTGCAGTGGCCAAAGCATTGATCGAAGCCTCTAGAAAGTAATAAGATACATAATAAAATAGCAATTAAGAAATCCGCTCTTGGGGACACATGTTGCTTTCTCTATCTTTAATATGCCTGATGTACTTTGAGACACTGAAAGAATTGCAATCTCTAATGCTTTGAGTTTGCCTGAAGATGATGAGAAAGCCCTGATGATAGAAGGCTCAAATTGGAAAATGTTGTGAGCACACAGTCCACAATGCAGCACTCTTATCTGTCTTGATAACCTGCTTTATCACCTCCCAGAGAAAAGGTGGCAAAATCAGTTAAATCAAATGAATTACCATTGCAGCCTTTTGCAGGATCTTTAAAAAAGGCACTCCAGCTCCTTGGGAAAGGATGCTCTGTGCATGCATTTAAAATAATTTCAAGAGTTTAATTTTTTACCAGTTTAATTACTGTTCAGTGTCAGAAGGCAGTTGCAACATAATTTTGCCCAATTCTTTCTTTCTCTACGTTTCCTGTTTTAAAGAGTCTCTGGGGATTGCCCTTCCTGAGTCCTGAACACTGTTTAAATATGTTAAAAAATAATCTTCGAAATGCAAAAATCTAGCTTGGATGTGTAGTTTAAATCTGGCATCTAATGAATTCCAAGGGGTTCCCAGATCCCTCAATTCCTCTGAACATCACACTCTGACTAATTTAAAAATTCTACTGTCCTAGGAGCTCATGTTTTTTAAGCACTTAGAGAGCATAGTAATGAGAGAAAAGCCAAAAGAATGTAACAGAGACATGAATTTCAAACAGCAAGTGCCAAAACCCCTGAACATTACTTTTCCTTTTAAATAAGCTTGCAACCATGAGAGAAAAAAATAAAATAATTGTCTAAACTGATTTGAGACATGCAGCTTAACAAGATGTTTCCTCTCACTAGATCTCTGGAAATGCCTGGACTTCTTTTGCCATCTGCAAAGTGCTTTTCAAACATTGTTTACTTGATCTTAACCTTCTCCTGGGAGACCAGTGGGAAATTAGTGCATTCTTTTTCAAGGTATAGAAATTGAAACAAACATGGTTAAGCCTCATCATTTAGGAATTCATACCCAGTGGATGCAATCTCTTTGGCAATTCTATCATCAGAAGTGATGGCTGGAGGGAGCAATTGGAGATGACAAGAATGGGGAAATCAGGAAGTTTCCAGAGGAAGGGATCTTTAATGATGAACAGAGATTAAAGAAGAAGAGTACATGAACTGGAACTGTGCTGAGGAGTGGAAACAGTTACTCAGAAGTCCTGTAAAATGTTTGAGAGTTAAACTGAAATGCATAGGCCTGGTGGGGCAGCGGGAGGTGAAGCAGTGCCTCAGGGGAGCCTGTGTGCTCTGAAGGAAGCAAAGGGCAAGTTGCACAGCCTGCTTTGGGCTGTGGTACCAACCCTCCCTTGTCTCTTGTCTTCCCATCTCCTGCCTGTGAAATGGACCTAATACTTAGGCAGATTTCCTCAGGCAGGAGACGAAATCAGGAGGGCATTATGACAGAAGGGAGAAATGCAGCTGCACCTCATTGCCTCTGGTTAGCCAAACACTGACCCACCACCACCCACCATTGCCACTGCCAGGGTGTATCTAGCCAGTACACATTTTAGCTCTGTCAGTTACCTTGTTTTGTCCTGGCCAAAAACATTGGCTTGCAGTAAAAAACCTGCAGGATGAAAAACCTTGATGGCATATCTGAGGAACACAAGCTTACCCTGCCACGCAACATTATGAGAATAGCAGTGGTTTACTTGTTGGCTGTAAGACCCAGTAGGCAACATCTAATAGCTTGCTTCCCACTGCTTTGTCTCTCCTGTGGCCACCTCAAAGCTTTAGCCCGAGAAGGTTGGCAGAATTGGTCCACAGTGTGCAGTTAATTGCAGATTAAAACTCCTGCAGATCAGGAACTTTGCCAATGAGATAATGTGAGACAACGAATTAAGACACTCAAGTAGGCTGATTTATCCCAAAGCAGTATCTGCTCTTTAAAATATCATCAGAACAGTCAGAACTTTTGACTTTAACAAAAGAAAAAAAAGGAAGAAAGGAAGAAAAAAAGCAAAGCTTTTGAAAATTATCCTGCATTTCATTCAGTGTGAATTAGTGAATGGTGTTTGACTTCAAAAGTATTGTTTTTCATAAATGATATTATTTGCAATAAATCCTCTATCAACGGCAGAAACAGGATATTATGTTAGGAATTATTCCTAACCCTCATTGCCTAACCCTATTGACATTCAACATGGAGATCCATTTTACCGCACTGTAGCCATTTAAAAAGGAGCTTTAAGTGGAAGTAAGATGATTGGAACCAATGAGAACATCCAACCAAATGAATTTGCATTGAAAAATGTTGTTTTGTCAAAGCTGAAATGATTTGTTGGGATGCACTGGTTGTGATGAAATTCTTGATGGTCTCTGAAAACTACAGCATTACCTTCTTACTGCTGACCAGGACACAAACAGAAACAAACATTGGGATTTTTTTTAATCTTGCAATAGATGCCTCAACACAATTTTGTTCTGTTGCATAAAAATTGTTCCGAAACCTAATGCAGCTTGATAACACATTTCCAAATGGTGGGAGGGAATTAATGTCTTGAGGCTGGCTACAAATTATATTCGTGTCTTCTTTAGAGCCCATTTACATGACTATAAGGGTGCAGAATTGCTGTTGTATAAGTGAGACTTGGAACACGGGGAGTATAATCTCAAGCAGAGCTTGCATATACACCCACAGTGTAAGTATTGGGCACTGTTTGCTTTTATAGATGTGGTTTTCTGTGCCAAGAATCCTATAAAGACGACCAGCATAGGTGTCATCAAGGAACAGCTAATAAAATAAGAACAGTTGAAATAAATAGACCCTGCGCCAACCTTTGTATCATCATTTAATGTATCAGAACCCCTGTCCTGCAAAGTCCATAAAACGAGCCAATTCTGGATACTGTTTATTCTATAGGTATAATGGACATGCATGTTTTTTGGTGGGAAATGCTGCCTTTTAGGCTCATGCTGTCTTTAGCACACGGAAAAGTCTTTCAAACTTCCAAATTCCAGACCTCACCAAAGGCAAAAGTAGCTGTCAGGAAAGCAGGTCACATCAGTCACAGGAGGCAATTATGGAGCACAGCTGGAAAAAGAAAAATGCAAAACAGCCAGGTGTCAGCCACACCAAGGGAGACAAGATGGAAAGGCTATGAAGGAAAGTAAGGTCAAGAAGAAAGCACAGAACAAAAAAAGGTGCCAGTGGTCTCCAGTGCTCAGGAGAGAAGCCTGAGCTCTGCTCCTGTCTCTGACCTATCCACGTACCTCAGCCGTGTAAGGCTGCTGGACGGCAGTGTCTGCTACTGGCATTTTCCTGACTCTACTCCAAATTAGTTCAGGCAGTTGAGTGAGGAAAAGGTTACTGAGGTTTTTTTTTCCTTTTTTTTTTTCAACTTGGTAATTTCAGTTTTGTGTCTGCTAATTTTTTGGTTTGCTCTTTGAATTGTTCTCATCATGAGACAAACATTGTATCAGGGCAATGCAAGTGCCCGGCTGGACCTGTGCTTGTTTCGGCTCTGACTTAGACCAGCTTAGGCTGTCATGGAAATACACCCAAGATGTTTTCTAAGCCCAAAGTGAAATCTGCCAGCTTGGGTCAGTGCTAGTTTCTTTAGAGCCATTGCTAGCTCTACACTGGGAATCTCTTCAAGGTCAAAACTTGTTTTCTTGCCAAGACCACCAAGCAGACATCCCAGACATAGTAGTAATTAGCTATCACATCTGAGCCTACTTCAACTCACAATTGATTTGGCGGAGGCCTCGTCCCCTATTACACATGCTTTGAACTATTCAATCTCTATTTTCAATATTCTTTTTATTTTGAAGGGAGGTGGTACTTCAGTCACTGTCATATTGAAAACAAGAATTTTTGTACAGTGCTCTGGTGGCAGCGGTGGTGGTTTTAATAATTTGCATGTCTAGTTTTGGTCAGCACTTTGGGCACCTGGGCCATATGTGGTGGTGGTGCTGAGTTGACACACACAGCCCCAGTACCGATCCAGACTTCCAGCAGAAGTGATGAGCAGTGCTCTCAGTAGCTGAGCCCAAGGCACTTTGACTTTTCTCCCATTGGGGGCTCTCCCCCGAGTGCTGGGAGGAGCCGGAGCCAGAAAAGAAGTCGGTGGTGGCATCATATGACATGGTATCATTGCTGTCTGATGGGGCAGAGCACTGACTGATCTGTGGTGTCTGGTGGGTGCATAGATCTGGGAGGAGTGCATCTGCTCAGCACAACAGTTCATGGCCATTCTTTGTGGAGTCTGGGGAGACTGAAGCGACTTGGCAGGGCTTCTGATTCCAGGAAGGAGAAGATGGGGGAAGGCGAGGTGTGTGCACGTGTGTTTGTATGTTAAATATTACCTGAAGGCTGAAGGAAAGGCAATCAATGCACTTTTTTGGTTAGGTAACTTCTGCTTTTTCAGACAGTTTTTCTTTATGGGCTGCTGGGTGGAGCAATACAAGAAAACCCTGAGTTACTCAGTATCTGCTTCTCTGTAGTGGTGCTTTCTTCTACTCTCCTTTCTATTTACCTCCATGAGGTTCTATAGTCTCTGAAGCTATTGAGATAGAGGAAAGAAGCTCATCTTCCCACTCTCAAGTGGAGGAAGGGAGGGGGCTTCTTTCCTCTTCACTTTTGTTGGGGAGAGGGGTGAACTTCTTCCTCTTCTAATTCTCTCCAGATAATTTGATTGGTATCAAGCCACAAACTTGATAAGGTGTCACTGACACTGTGAGATGATCTCCTGAATTTGTAACTACACAGCTTTATAATAGCAAGGTGTGTAGGTGTGGGTTTCCTTGAAATCAATACTTGATTGACTGCAGCCAGGTTACACACAGAGTGCATTTTATTTGGGCTCCCTTTTTGGAGACATTCACGTAAGAGCACAGACATAAGAACATTTGTATGTGCTGATGTACAGGTAAGTTATCCTACTCTGCAAGAGCTGTAAGACACAGAATTACTTGAATTAGATAAGTTATGAATGCTTATGAATTCCTAGGGGCATCCATTTCCTTCAGACTAGCACAGTAAAACTTACTGCATGTTGTCTGACTGACTGTTGTCATCCACCAGCAGACAGGGAAGGGACTGCTTTGACAGAGTAGTGTTGCAGTGGAGAGAGAGGAATGCTCACCTACGTGGAGGGGCTGGTGGGAGAAGTGGTCAGGACAAAGTGACATGGATATGCATCAGAGTAAAGCGGAAATTAACTGAAAAATTGGGTAGAAGTAATGGATATATCCCACAGAGATGAAGGGCGAAAAATTACACAGGACTGAGGGGTGGGATATTATCACAAAGTGGCTTGATCCCAATGACAAGTTTTCACTCACATTTTAAGCATGCAGTGTGAACACAAAATAGTTCCCACCACTCTTCTTTGCTTTTTGTTACACTGTTTATTGACTGGTGTAAGCGTAAGTGGTTACAAAAAATGCAGTGCTAATCCATTAGCAGCACCCAGAAAAAAAACATTTTATGTCCCCGCAAACCTTCCATCGTAAGATCTTACAGCAAATTCCCAAGAGCAATATGGTAAAGCTCAGAATATCTAAGACAGGTTGGCTTTTTTGCCATCTCACATTGCAGGTGGAAGGTTGAGGTGCTGAGAGATGTTAAGTACCTCGAGCAGAGGCTTGAGCATAACTCAGCAGTAGCTCCCAACTCTGACTTAGCCGAGCAAAATGAGAACCCTCCTTCCCTGACATAATAGCTTGAAAGGGGAAGCAAGAAAAGAAAGCTGCTCTGACCAAATTTTAATCTTAGTTTTATATTAGAGTGAGTAGGTAATGAGAACATGAAGAAATTATTAATGAATATGTGGAGGTGGGGAAGCAGTGAAAGGTAGGCTAGGGAGGGGTGGTGGGATTAAACTGATGACATGGTTTTCTACTAGCTGTGACAATAAACTGCCCAACAAAAGCATAAAAGAAGCACATAATGATGTGACTGGAATGGATACACACATGGGCCAGCTCTAATTCTGCTGCCCTAAGTAATGAGAGTAACAAAAACTCAGCAGTCCAGATTTACAGAATTGACAAGCTGGTGGGGACTTGTTGCCTCCCAAGGCATCTAATACCACTTGCACCTTAGGGAATTCCACCACACAGCTCTGGGTTGCAGTGTCAGTCAGGGCATTGCTGCCTTGCAGGTCTCTTTGCATGACACTTTGTCACATGGCCAGGATGCACTCTCAGAAAAAGGCCCAGGCACTGATCTGGTTGGAGAAGTATTTCACCAGATTGTACTGATGGGAAGATCCAGAGTGGCCAACCAACTCTTGAGAGAAATGAGTAGGGTTTTTCCCGCCTTTGAGGAAGAATCCTTGCCTGTCGCTTTCAATTAGCCAAATTATAGCTGTCATTGTGTTCTGCAGCTCATTAAATACTAGGAGTCTGCTTCAAATACTATGGGCAAATCAAAGAGACAGTCTTGATAAGATTCTTTCCTTTAACCAGAAAAAATATGACTTCTCTTCTATCATGATACTTCACTGAATCAAGCCTTTGTTTCATCCAACCTCATTTTCCCCCTGCATTACACCTTTCTACTAATATCTAAGGACTTAAGTGGTGCTGTTCCCAGGAAAGAAAGAAAAAAATAAAGTAAGATCAAGAGATGGACAGGCATGCTGACCTCTCTCTCTTGCAGCCAGAGTGTTTGAGTACTGCATAGCAGCTATCATACGGGCTTTAGTTCAAATATAGTGTATGACAAAAACACCTTTCCACCTTAGTCATATTTTTTCTTGCTTTGCTGTTTCTCTAAAGAGAATACAGATTCAAATCTACTTAGATTATAAACCATTCACTATAAAGCACATGTTTATATACAAAAAGCTCAGGAATAACCTACAAATAAAAGAGTTCCCTGTTTGAATTTCATATTAAAGTTTTACTCCAGCCATAACAACTGTTGTTAATGAATAAATTTCAACTACTCTTCCTCTTCTTAAATATTTAATTACAGAAAGCCTTTGGGATCTTAATCAAGGGTGTGGATCCCATTGTACTCAGCACAAATCCAGAACAAAAGGATAGAGAATTCACAGCACAAATATAAGGCCAGATGGAGTGGACAATAAATGGGGAAATATATGGAACCAATGAAATCATATTGATCTGTGTGCAATGTCCTGGTCTCAGCACCCTGGTGGCTTAGCCCTTTTCTTTTATCAGCACCGTAAAAAAGCAGGGTTCTTTAAGGTAGCTAGTGAAACCATTTAATAAAAGACTTATGCATGCCTTCAGTAAACTCCATTAAAGCAGGAAAAGTGGTGTCAGAGAAAACCTAGTGCTGTTCATTTTCTTAGCTGTTCAGAAAGTGAAGACAGTGCAGAGTCTAAGGAAGATCACCTCAAGGGGCTGACCATTTTGGTGGGAACAGGGTTGGTGTTACTCAGAGTGTAGGCACAGAACAAGGCAGAAAGAGGGAGAAAGGAGCTCAGAACCGAAATCAGGGAGGAAGGCCAAGTGGGAGCAGTTGGAGAGATGGAAGACGGACAACATATGGCAATAATATTGCAGGGGATGGAAATAAAATGCTATGCTGTTTAATAGAGGGAAAAGAGCACAGAGGAGAGAGGTCAGGTGGGGCAGACACTGGATAGAAGCTCAACTCTTCCAGTATATTTGAATCTAAAGCAAAGGAGGCACACAAGAAGATGTGTGCAAGGACACTAATCACAGATACTTCTACATTGCATAAGATCCTGGGAGCAATATAGCTATGCCTATGTGGGACACTCTCGCCCCTGTATCTCTGTTATTAAATACAAACATACTGTTTACTCTCGCTTTCCCTTAGAAATACCAAGGCACCCTGGGGAAATACAGTTAAGCTTTTATAAAATCATCAGCATGCTTCTTTGTAATTTTATTCCCATCTAAGTCTTGCTATGTGGTTAAAACTGGGCCACGTGCTTCCTGTTAAAGCAGAACACTGTGTCCCACCTTGAAAGACACACCACATTCAAGTCTCCACAAACTAAGGGCTGAAGGGGCAGCAAATCTGAGACCTACGTGACACTGGGCCACTTGTTCATCAGTCTTGCAAATGTGCAAATAAGATACAGGCTTGTCAATAAAACACGTTTCAATCTAATTTTCTCCAGTGAAGAAAAATAAGACACACAGAAAAAGAAATGTATTTTTGGCGCCTGAATGTCTATCGGTTCATTTTCAAAATCTGCTTTTATTTATCCTCTGGTTTTCATTGATCTCTGGCGATAAACATGCCAGCTGAGAGAACTTAGTTCTAACAGACAGTTTTTCTTCCCTCTGCCAGAAGCAATCTGGTTTCCTCTATGAGCCATGCTTGGGAGTTTTCGGTCAACTTGAAATATATCTCAATTCAGTGGATTATAACCAAATTAAATACAGCTTTGCTCCAAAAGATTTATTCTTTTTTAGAGTCTTCAAAATGAATTTTCATTCCTTTTCTCTCTAAAACACACAGGTTTATTGACAGCATGTGTCGTTGTCTGAAATCCAACACATTTCTTACTGCACCTTACTGTGAATCCCTTCTCTCATCTTTCTTGGCTGAGCATCTCCCCACCTGCCTGCTCTCTTTCCTCTCCTGTTTCCAGACCCAAACCTTCCTCCATCATCATTGGCATTGTCATCTTCATGTGCCCAGATCGACACATCCCCCGTGTGGGACAGAACCACTCTGAACACACCTGTGAGGCCTTTACCAGTGCAACACCCCACAGTGGTTTTCAGCTGGACTTTGTGGGCTCCTAGGCCACCTCTGTTTTGCTGCCGCTGCTGCTGAATCCCTTTTCCTAGGATGCTTTCCCCAGCTTATTTCCTCCTGAGCCTCCCTGTGTACATTGGGGTATTTTTTTTTCTGACAGAAAGCATCTCAGAGGCAGCTCTCATTCATCCTGAGGAGCTGAAAATCCCTTTTACAGCATAAGAATTAATTCAGTCGGAAATCCCAAGGAGCAACCAACTTAAACGTTGTTTAATTAAGGAAAAGTGCTTCTCTTATCTTAGATTTGATGCATCCATATACCCCAAACATACACTCGAGTTGAAATACCTTTATAGGGTGTACACAGCATGCCACATTTGCACTGTCAATGCTGGCACGTTTCATGTGAAATAGTGGGAGCAGGAGTAACTACTCAGTCACACTTCTCTGTTTGCATACTGATACTTCTGCGCTTTCACACAAGGACTTCTGAATTTCCCCTGTGACTGGTGCACATAAAGCACAGGTATGTGCCAGAGAGGAAATGCATGTCAAGAGTATATTTGTACCTGTGCCCGTTCCATTTGGGTGCTTTTCTCACCTACAATGAAGCCTCCTAGCCCATTTAAACTGGCAGGGTTACAGACTCATGGTTCAAACAACCCAACATATAAAACAAGGCGTGACTTGAACCTTGTTTGAGCTTCGGTGAATCAGGAGTTAGTTAAAAGTAATTAACTATGACCTAGTCTTTACCTCATTGGAGCCAGTATCTTGAACCTGAAAGGGGATAAGGACTTGTACAGAAGTGGTTCTGTTTGAAGCTGTGTTGCTATTATTGTCTGGTTGGGTAATATTATTAGTAGCATAAACCAAATTTATTTCATTTGATAATGGTGAAACAATGCATCTATAAATAATGCTCAACACCTTGTTTAAAAATATTTAAAACTGAAAAAAATTGTATGAAATTTTACCTTTCCTGAAATTCAACTTCCTGTCATTACAGAAATTAAATTTCAACATTGTGGTGAAGACCCAGCAACCAAAGCAGTACAACTGTTATTAACAGGTCAGGGAAACCTCCCTATGACACTGTTTCACTTTTAAGTGGGAAACACGTTCTACTCAGAACTCAACTGCCTGCTTCTGGTTTTTAACACCACCAATCTAAATATCCTTTGATGGGGGCCAATGGGGCTTTTTGTATGCAAATTCCCACGGCTCGAGTAAGAAAGCGAAAGTGATTCATAGTACACGCAGCCAGGTGCAGTTGAGTATCCCGCGTCTCTGGGGCACGTTGGATCCCAAAGTCCTGGCAGAGCCAGGCGTGGAAAGGGGTCCCTCATCTCTTGGTTAGCGGGGCTGATGATCAGGACACCCCAATCCCGGCCTCAGGGTGAGCAGTGGAAGGGCTGCGGCTCACAGGAGGAGGAGGAGGAGGACATGGGACCAGACGGCGGCTGTTTAGCTTGGCCGTCCTCACCTCCCGCGGCAGCCAATGTCCCTGCCAGCATCCAGTCGTTCCCACAGTAAGCCTGGACTTAGCCTAGGATGCTTGCATTCAGTTATGAATTTGGATGTAGCTGAAGTTTTCCTGAGGAGCTCGAGCCACGGCATGGGAAGCACATATTTCAGCTTACAGCCAGGGCCAGAGTAAAGCAGGATTTCTTTGGCAGGAGGAAGGCAGTCGTTTTTCTTCGGGCCTGTCTCCTAACTGGATGGTGAGGGCTGGTGGCAAGGGGAGGTGAGCTCTTCACAGAAACCCACAGGAATCTCCTCGTGGAAAGCCTCCGGCTGCGTAAGACACTGGGCTTGGGCCAGGAACCCTGGAAGCGAAAATAGCTGCTTACCAGTTTCATAGCCTTCTTTATGTCCATTTGTAAAGCACTTTGCAAGAGGTGAGTTAACATTAACCCCCCTCCACAGAGAGCAGAAGCGGGCAGACATGTCTAAAAGCACCTGGCAAATTAATGACAAAAATGTAAAGAGAAGCTGAGGCCTCTCATTCACAGGCCATGCTTGGGGGAAAAAAAGGAAAAAAAGGGGAAAAAGAATATTAAATACACAAAAGGTAACAAAAGCACATCTGTCTGTAAAATTGTTTTCATAGGATCACTGGGCTGTGACTGCAGCTGATGTTGTTTAAGCCAGTCAGCAGACACTGGCTTTGCCATGAGCTCTCCTGCCCTGAGGAACCACATCAGAAAGAGTAATTTGGACAGAAGGAAACATGGCTTACATGCTGAGAACCTGACTTCATTTCTTATTTCAGGGTGACATAAACCCTCAGAGGTCTGTATCAGTTAGATCATAACTCGTTAACGATGTGTTAAGTCACCACATCTCCATTTTGTCTAAGAGCTGTAGAAGTCAAATTAGTGCTCCACTTTATCGTTCCTTGAAGAAAAACAAGAGTCTTTTGATCTGTTTCAAAAATGGAGTATCAAACCCAGTATTTTCATAAAACTTAAATCATGAGTAGGCTTATGTCCTTGCTCAAAGCTGCATAACACACAGCATGTACCACACACACTGAGCAAAATACCTCTACAAAACAATGCAGCAGCAAAACTAGTGCAAGGTAACATCAGCAGTGGCTCTAAGGGAAATGCTTGTCAGAATCACCCCTAGAACAAGAGTCTGTGGCTGCTCTGCTCTTTTTATTACCAGGGAAGGGTTTGATGGCAGCAGAGTGAACCATGCTTTTATTTGTTGCATAGTTACCCTGTGATACTGCCTTATGTCATTAATTCACGAGTGGAGATACCACGCTGCTCAACCTAACTGCACCCTTGCAGCAGCAGAAGCGCTCCTGGAGAACTGAAGGGATAACTTCGTTAGCTCAGCCAGCAGAGGGAACTGCTAATCAGCGCTAATTGCTCACACAGGTCTAACAGATATCCTACCAAGCTCAGTAAATACCCAGTAAGTCATGGCACTTCACACTTTCTCTGCTGTGTCAGACTGCAGATGACCCGGCAGATTCCAGCACCGTGATCTCCCTCTGCAACACTCCTCCAGGCCTTCATTTCCCCTCGCTTTGACCTTACGGCTTTCTCCCGGAAGGAGGGCGAGCTCTGAAGCGGTTTTGGCACAATGGCATTTCTGTCTCCTTCTGGTCAATTGAGTACTCAGATAAATTAAAATCCTGCCTGAAACACACAAATTCTTTTTCCCCCTCGTGCCCTCTCATTCTCCTCCAGTTCTGCTCCCGTCCCAGATATTTTCTGCCAAGCAGCAATTGAACAAAGAAAGGGTTAAATCAGGTAGCTCATATTTAGCCTCAACTTAGCAAAGCCAGAGGCAGATTTGACCCCACACTGACTGACTTCACAACTAGGCTGTGAGTTTGTACCACAGCGCCAGAGCCACAATGCCACAGCCAGTGCCTGGGCAGGTACCACTCCTCCAGAGGTACTCCTTGTAATTCCTCCCAGCTTTCCACAGAGGAAACACACCCATAAGGTGCAAACCCACTCTTTGCTTAATAACAGTTGCTTCAAAAGCTCTGTGGTTATCAACAGCTAGTCAAGGTATGGCTTGGTTGCATCCTCTTCCCTGCCTCACCCCAGGCTGAGACAGAGGGCTTTATATCTTCCAACATGAAATACCTCCCAGAGATATCAATTTGCTTCCAAGGGAGCAAACAAAACAATCCCTTATGCTATTTGTTATAGAAGTCCAACTTGCTTTATTCAATGCTCATCCTGGTGTTTTATTTCTCCAAACTAGATAAAATAAAAGGTACTTGCAACGCCTCCTCCCCACCAACAGCTGTAGCTCCTATTCCAGCAGGAGCAGCCCCACCATCACAGCTGCACAAGATAGAGTGGGAAATGAAAAATCCTCCATCAAACTTAGGCACTCCAAAGGGGAACCACTGGATTGAGAACAAAGAAGCAATGCTGCAAAAAACTCATTAAGCAACTTTTGATGATCTTATGTCTTAGAGGGCATTGAGCAATGAGAGGAGCCAAAGGCAGCTCCCTCTTATACCCATCACCTGTGAGCCACCAACATCCCTTTCATGGCCAAAGAGCAGCTGGAGCACAGGCTGTGTCAGCCACACCTCAGTTGCAGAGGCCATATAGAAACCCATGTGGCACCTCCCTGACACCTCACTTCCTGCAACCCAAACATCCTAAGGAAAGGCTTGGGTAGCTGAAGACCTGGCCTGCTGCATTCACATAAAATCAGCAGGGGAGTCTCGTTTGCGGGAATACAATGAATTAAACTGGATGAGGTCCAGGACTCAAGTTACACTAATTATGGGTTTAAAATTAATGTAACATTAAACACCTGCTTCCTTCCAGCCTGAGAAAGATGCCTTAGAAAGGTGTTATGTCTAATTTCTGCTTTTACAACCTTGAGAGGAAGGTGCTTTTACCATGTGAAATTAATTGCTTAGGTGCCCTCCCTTGGCTCTCACATGGAAATCGAAGATTTTGAAAAAATGAGGGAGTGAAAAGACAACAGCTGTAAGATGAAACCCATGGTGGAATAACAGCAGCACCTTACTGAATTAATTTACTTTTCCCTGTAATACATCCCTGATTGGCTTAGTAGTTATCCACCTGCTTAACCCTTCCTTTTCCATTGCAATTTATTTTTAAAAAACCTCAAAACTTTTATAGTCTGGATTATTTTTCCTTTTTTGAGTTTAAAACAAAACTAGTTAAGACACACAAAAAACTGTACAAGCTCAGAACTGACAAACCTCACCCAGTCTATCCCCATCTCGCACACTCCAAGGGAGTCTCTCTGGCTCTTTCCTGTGGTACCTGTGTGGCATAGAGCCATCCTCCTCCTCTAGGTACCCTTTGTCCAGGCACGGCTGTCACCAGCTAAGCAGCAGCCCTGTCTGTGCACGCAGCTTGGGAGCACAAGCAAAGCCATCCATACAATACTGCAGCTGGAGAAAAATTCTTTGGGGGACCACATGCTCCAAAAGGGTTTCTGGGAACACCTCCAACCGCAGCTTGGTGACACAGTTCCCAGCCATCGTGTAACAAAGTGCATGTTCCTTCCTCTCCTACCTGTTCTGGCATGCAGGTCCCACTGTATCTATCTCAGAGCCTTTTTGGAAAGGTGTGGAAGGGAGACATAACCATTCCTGCTCACCGATCTTTAAAAGTTCTTGTAACTTGCGCACAGCCGTAACACTTGGGAAATCAACTCCCTTTGGGACTGGCTTACAGCTTGTAAATACTACTCACCCAGAACAGTTATTCTAGAACAATGATTTTCAACATGTGCATGCACTGTCATTCTTATTTCTTGCAGCATCTTGTGCTTCCTGCATTTTCAATGCTGTATTTCCAATTCCCCATGTGCTGTACTGGACCTGAAGGGAGATTCATTCCAGACATGCAGCTCTTTGGGCAACTTGGAGCAGCCACAACTTTATAAACGAAAATAATGATAGGTAAGAAACAACTTACTTTTCTCTTCACTGGCTCAGTGAGCTCCTTAGTAAGGTGGGAATAGGGATGAGCCACTTAGTATTTAGAGTTTGACCAACCTGGCCTGAAAACAGCACTGTTGTTGATGTCTTAGAAGTCACTGGTTCTCCGTGGGGCAGTACTTAGAAATCAGAAACCACCTGCCTGTCTTGCAAGGATTTTCTTATTAAAAAAGAAAACAATAATGAGAGAAATCTTCCTCATTCTGTGAGTAGATTTTTCCCAAACTGAATGAAATCAGGTCATTGCTTCCAGCTCTGCACTAACTATAAACACCCCTTGCTCCCCCACTGCTGCATTCTCAATATGTTGTGAGCACTGAAACATGGCCTTGAAAGAAAAGTCAAGCAGTGCAATGGCCATCAGTCCTGGGGGAAGGGGAGTGGGGAATCACTCCCTTCCATCCCAGGCACTGGGATGTTGACATCTCCAAACAGCTGCAGTAGAAAGGTGGGAACAGGCCAGCAGGTTTGATCAGAGGAAGTGGCAAATTCCAGAACCAAGAGGGAAAGAGTCCTAAGTGGCTTAACTCAGGCAAAGTAGTTAAAACACTTAATTTTTGTACTTGTTGATGCTATTTCAGTGCCTCCGTCTGTAACATCTGGTTGCCTTAGATACATGAGGTAACTACGGCAACTAGTTATTACAGGGAGAGAGATAAGAAATAGATCAACGTTACTGAATTTGGCAGGCTCTAAAATAGCTTTTCTGTAAAGCAGAGGCAGGTGCAGAGGGTACAACAGCACCATGGGGCAGTGAGTGGCAAAGGTGGCCACAGCAGGACAACACCCAGGCATTAGGCTGCTTAAGCATCTGGATGCATTACCTCTTTAGATCTGCTTGCAGTAGGATTACTGACCAGAATACCAAAATACTTGGGATGCTCAAAGGGGTTGGCCAGTATTTGTATTGGAGCTATTTTCACTATAAGTCGTCTCATCCCCACCACCCTACCATCCCCCAACCTCTCCCCCTCAAAAACAAGGAAGGTGTTGAGAAGTACTAGTTGTCCTCCACAGATTTCTAACTAAAGGAGGGGATATATGAGGTGAAAAGATGGTAGTGACCAGAATCACTTTGAGCCTGAACACACATCCTAAATATCAACACTTTAATGGCACAACTGACACTATGTCCTGGTGATGTAACGTACTGTAGTGCACAAAACAGATCAGAAAATGATGTACAGTTCTCATTAACTGATCTTTTTAGTGCTTTTCAGAATAATTAGTTAATCTGTTGGACGGTGAGCAGCTTTCAGGCTGGGTTATCTTCCTTGCAGAAAGTCATTAAAGTGCACTGAAACACCCCAGTGACCTGCTTGCTCCAGACAGTAGGGAGGAGTGGGCGTTCCCAGATGTAAAAGTGAACCATCCAAGACTGCCAGAAAGACATGTTTGTGCCCAAAATGTCTGTCTGACTTTTTTTTTCTTGGCTTGCAGGAAAAGCTATGTTAATAAAACCTTAATATAAAGGATTGCCTGAAAAGCTGGATCTGTGTGCTGTCTGAATATCCTTCACCAGGATTATTCCTGCACAGTTAGGACAAAGCCTTCATTTCAAAACTATAGACATTTACAGAAAGAAGGCAGCACCACTATTTCATCTGGTGCATTTCATTAAAAATACCTCTAAGATCAGGATGTTACAATAGCCAACCAGCCCCAGTTCCACAAATGAAAAGCATCATTCACTAATCCTGGCAGCATTGTATTCCAGACCACAAAGGGCGCTGCCTTATAATATTGTTTACATATGAAATCTGAGTGTCTAAACCAGAAAGTCCCCACCTTTTCACCTCAGCAGACTGTTCAAGGGAAGTCTGCACAGAGTTTTGCTTCCCTTAGGGTGTTTTCCTCATTAAACAGGCTAGTTGGTAACTAATATGAGTTTGTATTTTTCCCAGCAGATTGCCCTCTTGGAATTCTTTGCTATCTATCTTCAGAGATGAGAACTGGTTAGATGAACAGAAATGAGATTCAGTCTCAGGAAATGTAAAGTAATACACATGGGAGGAGTAGCAAGAACATTTTCAAGCACCTTAAGGGCTCTAAACTAACTACCTCAATTTCATAAAGCGACCCAGGTGGCAATACATAGCTCAGTGAAAATCATTGCTTAACATGCAATCAAGAATGCTGACAGTATATGAGAAGGCTTAAAGAATGGGCTGCAAGTAAAAAAAAAAAATGTTTTAAGACCATTTCAAATGACTGAGCACTGAGCAGACTGTGGTATAATACTGTGTATTTACTGATTAAAAGATTTCAGAAGTATCACAAGAGTTCATAAAGAATAGGAAGTAAGAAACCTTTCCAACTAAAGAGTGATCTGAAGGAGTGAGACTGTATTCTTTAGGAAGCATAAAACTAGGAGGGGGCCTGAGAGCAAGCATGGGGGATGAGAAATGATCTGGAGATATCAAGAGCTTCTCCTTTCCCTTCTCTGTAATAAAAAGAGGGGATATTCAGCAAATCAGAAGATGGGAAATGCACAACATCAAGAAGGAAACACTTACACAGTCCATACATTTCAAATCCCTGGAAATTGCTGTGAAAGCAGTCTAGGAGGTTAATGCCTGGATACCCTTTCCTATTTTGTACCTGCACTGCAGACACTTGAAGGACTACGTGCTGGCTCTCTGGTCGCCCCCTCATCACTGGCTGAAACCTTAGCCTGAAAGAAACCTGAATGAAAGTGGCCACGTAGCAAGATGTATGAGGTCTGGCAGCTGGGAGCTGGGGCACACACTCCACTCCACTTCATTATGGGACTGAAAGCCAACAACAGAGAGGTAGTAACAAGTATGTGATGAAACAGAGCTGCAGCTGCTGGCTCAGCAAATATAGGTCAGAGCTACAAAACCTTAATCTACAGAGGAAGTGTGAATGTCAAAAACACAATCAGTTTCAAGCAGGATTACAAGTTATGTGGGTAACCAGAGCCCTAGGAGTTCACCTAAATTAACTGATAGAGAATTTATCTCTTTCCGTGTAGATGCAAAGGGGACTAAACAGCAAGACCTTCTGAAAACACAGTGACCCTGTCTGAAACTTTAGAAAAACTGCAAATTTTTTCCACCCAGCAGTCAGTGTAGGTCCAGGACCTTTCAACAGTGGTGTTGCAAGCTCACCTCTGCAGCCTGCTGTTCAGACACTGTTAGCTGGGAGACGATTGAAATGGGAGGGCGAGTAGAGGAATGGGGTAACAACACTACAGCTTGGCATAGAGGAGCAAGTCATTGTTTTGGGGGACATGATCCACCAGAATACTGGTACATCACTGTATGCTACACAGGAGTGTGTATATGTTAAACAGTGAGCATCACCGTGTTAAATAGAAAACGGAGAAGCAATCTTAAGTCAGACAGTAATTTCTCAGAAGTCAAATTGCTTTTTATCTGTGAAGCAGTTCCCTTTAGACGAGTCAAACCCATCTTTAGAGCTTTATTCCCTGTAAAACTGTTGGAGGTGATTTCCTCACCGTCACCAAATTGCCATGTAATGTTGCAGCCACTGAGGCAGCTGTGGAGGACTGGCAAGGGCAGGTTTCCTGCTGTGGGCAGGAGGGATAGAAGGGCTGTTAACAAAGCAGGTGCTTGTGGGAGGAGCAAAAATGTCAGGTGAGGAAACATTATGACTTCTACTCAGAAAGTATAATACAGGCTTCAATTTTGTGAGGCCTTTCCAAGAGCATTTCTCTCCACATGTGCCATTATTTATGTGTGGGCCGCTCACGCAAGCAGTGCTTCTAGGTGCAGGACACCTAATGATTCCAATGGGAATGTTGTATTTGGGCTGCTTGCAGAATCCAGGAGTCCTGTGTTAGATAACATCTTTGTTACTTTGACAGCCTTAGGAGGGGAGAAGCTGCTCTCAACAGAAATCCCTTTCGGGAGGGAAAAAGACCCTTCAAGTCTTGCTCTTTGCGGACGTGTGTCTTTCTCACTGTTAACCTGAAAAGTGACATTGATTCTTTTCTCTGTAGCAGAGCCACAATTACTTAATTTGTAGCCACTGGAGCCCATGGCAAAAACTTTTGTGAAAAGAAGCCAGGATTTTCACAGCTGACTTGAAAACTAGAATGGGGACAGGCAGAAGAAGACCTAAGTCTACTCAAAATTGAGTGAACAAGGTAGCATCCTACTGGGATGAGGGTTTAAGCCCTCTCAAGGAGCAGGGTGAAGTAAGCCTATACCCCCAAGATGAGGCTCTCTTCCTTATAGTACCATACACAGTGGTTTGAACTCTACACAGCTTTGGTCATTCCCTGATATTCGGGACATTAAGCCCTGCTTTAGTCTACAGAGGCAAAAGAGCAGCCTGGGCTTTGTGTGATGGGACCTCTTTTTTATAGGAGTGGATTAGAGAGACTGGTTTGAACACAAAGAACACCAGATTCCTCCAGGGCCACTAAGATTCTGAGGCTCACCAGCCCCCCGTGAGACACCAAATGCTTCACCTCAGGTGAGTTAGGTAGTGGGAAAAGATTTTCAGCCAGAAAATCTTTCTGGCACTTTTGTCTTTAAATCTGTATGCATGTAACTTTGGGGAAAACAGAGAAAAAGTTATTTCAGAATTAATGATTTTTCTTTAGAGTTGAGTATGATGTGTTTCCTATATACTGTTAATACTACTTGTCAGCATTGCAATACAACTTTCACTTTTTAACCAACAATGCAAAGCCTCTGCTTTGTTAAAAGCGAACTCAAATCTCTTTGTGTTGTTTTCGATAAAGTTTGAATCTGTTCACAAATATTCTACTATTTTTTAACACTGTGTGTGATAGCTACTACTGCAATGAAAGACTATCAGGCTGTTACTTAGACTGCCAATATTTGCTTTAAAAATGTAACTTTTTGTGGTAGCTGTGTAACATTTCCATGGGGGTTTTTTGGGGTTTGGTTTTTTTTTTTTTTTTGGCTGCAATATGTAGTCCATGTTCATAAATTTACTGTCTAATATTAATGCTTTCCTTTTTAGGATATATATATGGTCTTCACACGTAAGCTAGATTTTAACCATCATGTTTTACAGAAATGGCAATGGGATAAAAACCACACAAATGTATTCCATCTTTAAAATCCAAAGTGTCATCATTCAGACTCAAAAGTGCAGAGGTTATAGTAGTTATAAAAGGAATAATTTTCCTTATGTTGAGTTTATTAAGCAGAATGCAGTTCTTACTTCAGTAGAGTATACTCGGGTTAGACTCAGCAAGAAAAAAAATACTTCCATGTAGTAATTTTCAGTAGAGTAAATTTAAAGGAATCTTTTTCTCTATTAAGAAAAGGATTTTTTTTTCAGAATGTCTGCTCTTAAAGGCAGCTCAGAAATGAGAAGACTTCTAGGAAAGGATTTCAAATGGAGGCAAACTCTCGTCCCAGTACAACAAGAGTCAGATAAGAAAGCTTTAATTCTAGCACAAAACAGTTTTTTACTTCACAGGTTTCATTTCTAGCTGGCACAGGATGAATAAAACCAATCATTTCCTCTTTAGATTTTGTTTTCTACTAATTGAAAAGTAAAGCATGTTAGTGAGTGGCACACAGTGCCACTGTTCTTGTAAAGCATGTTAGTGAGTGGCACACAGCGCTGGCTGCAGACCAGCTCGCTGAGCTCCTGAGTTTATCCATTTGGCAAAATACATAATTATGTGCATTGTGTGCACGGAGCCCAAGGTCCCATTGACTTTGTCAGCTGATAAGATCTCATTTTAAGACCATCAGCATCTGTTCATAAGTTATTATTCCTCCCATTCAGATTTCAGTTACGTTATTTGTTGCGGCTGTTTATCCTCGTTGGCTAAGGATTTCAAAGCAGCTTCAGGGATTTAGATATATTTTCTATTTTGAGTCCATATTTACATTTCCTTGAAGAACCCCGGTCACCCTATTTATAGACCTTTGTTAAGCTCCGTGACAGCAATCTTGTGGGCTTTGGGCACAACATTTATACATTTCACCTAAAGATTGGTCAATGGATGAAACAGGATAAAATATGTATTTGAAGAGCACAGGAACAGTATATTCTCTGTCTATATAGTGGCCTGAAAAAGAGAATACAGGCTTGAACCACGGCAGCGGTGAACTAATTTAGGCAGTGGGAAGAATTATTTAGCCATAGAGGAAGTGACACATAGGACTATATTGCCACAGGATGCTGCAGTGTTTCCATCTTCAAAAGCAGTGTGGCCAGCAGGTCAAGGGAAGTGATTCTGTCCCTCTACTCCTTTCTGGTGAGACCCCTCCTGGAGTGAGGCATCCATCTCTGGGGTCCCCAGCAGGAGGGAAGGACATGGACCTCTTGGAGCAGGTCCAGAGGAGGCCACCAAGATGACCAGAGGGCTCAAGCACCTTTCCTGTGAGGAAAGGCTGAGAGAGTTGGGGTTATTCAGCCTAGAGAAGAGAAGGCTTTGGGGTGACCCAGTTGTGGCCTTCCAGGAGCTAAGGGGGCCTATAAGAAAGATGGAGCAGGACTTTTTACAAGAGCATGTAGCGACAGGACAAGGGAGAATGGATTCAAACAGGGAGTAGGTTCAGGTTAGATATTAGGAAAAAATTCTTCACTGTGAGGGTGGTGAGGCACTGGAACAGGCTTCTTAGAAAAGGTGTGGATGCCACATCTCTGGAAGCGTTCCAGGCCAGGTTGGATGAGGATCTGAGCAACGTGGTCTAGTGGAAGGTGTCCCCGTCCATGGCAGGGGGGTGGGAACTAGATGACCCTTAAGGTCCCTTCCAACCCAAGCTGTTCTCTGGTTCTATGACTTTAAGGGTACATTATATGGTATTTTATGTACAGCCGTGTCTCCTTTCAGGCTGGCTCTTCAAGACCTCTCTGGCCCCGTGGCTCTGCAGTTTCACACAGCTCCCAGGCAAAGTCCTGCCCGGGGATGAGGCGAGGCGAGGCGACGACTGCTGAGGGCACCGGGGACAGGGATGGCCTGCCGGGAGCTGAGGGCTGTCGGCCGGGGTCAGCTGGCTGCGCCTCGCTTCGCTGGCCGGACAGCAAGCCAGCTCTCCTTCCGCGCTGCTGGGAGAAGCCGTGCCCGGGGGAAACAGCAGACTTCGGAAAGAGGGGCTGGCTGCGAACCGCGCCTTCCCCTCGGCCCCGCTCCGGCCGCCGCTGCCTCCTGAGGGCACAGCTGCCCTGCGGCGCCACCGCGCGGCCCCGCGGGACACGGCGGGACCGGGCTGGCACAGCTCCCGGAGGGACCGCCGGGGTGGGCCCTGCCCCAACGCAGGCTAACAGACAGACAGACAGACAGAAAGAAAGAGACAGACACACAGGACACACAGAGAGACACAGACACACAGTGACACACACACACAGAGACACAGACACATACACACACACACAAACACATACACATAGAGAGACACACAGAGAAACACACACAGACACAGACACACACAGACACGGACATAGACAGACACACACATACACACAAACAGACACACAGAGAAACACACACAGACATGCACACAGACACACAGAGACAGAGAGACACACACACGGACACACAGACAGACACACACACAAACACGGACACACAGACACACACACAAACACAGACACACAGACACACAGAAACCTACACACACACACGCAGAGAACTGCTAAAGGTGTCACATGCACCTCCCCGATAGCAAAAGGTGATCTGCTTATTTTTGCATGCAGCTCTGTCAGGTTAAAAGCATCTGCTCTGATCTCGCGTGCAGTCCGAAGCCCTTAAGTTATCACACACGACACTGGCTCCGTTCAGGAGAGCCAGCATCCACAAAGGCATTCTTCATGGACGCCGGTGGCATGGAACACTCACACACCACACCAGGACTTCTAAGTTTCCATTTTGATCACGCTGCTCAAACATGAGAATGAGTCACCCACCATACTGAAAACCACGACCTTTGTATTTACGCCGAAAAAGGAATGATAAGCTTAGGACAGGGAAAGAAAACTAGAGGGAAGGAAGGAGAAAAAACCCCATAAAACACCCAAACTCAGGCATGTCTTTGCTCTTTGAAACACAGTCAGCTGCTGTTACTCACATGCAAGTTAAAGAAGTTGTGCCTGTGGTTGGTTTGTTTAGTGTATCCACATGAACTCCAAGGGAATCATGTCAGCAGCTCTGCAGTACCTGCAGCATGCATATTCTGGTCATAATAAAGCAGGACAAAGTTTTTTGTGTCCGTTCATTCAGTAAAGGAACCATGTGAGATATTTTATTTAGAAATAGAGTCCATCTTTAACTTAGTGCAATCCTGCCCCTCAGCCATCCTCAGCAACACACAGTTATCCTGTGAGGGAACAAAATGCTGGCACGGAAGAGTGGTTACTGTCAAAGTAACCAAAACATGAAGATCCAAAAGGAAACAAGTTTTACAAGACTTTTAAAAATTATTAATGGGACAGAATTCTTGAGTATGTTTTTCCATCTCCTCCTAAGGAAGAACAAAAAAATACTAAGCTGATTTCTTGCACTTTTCATCAACAAACCACCAGCTGTAGCACTTCCTACAGAGCAGACAGAAGTATAGTCCGGTGGACCCAGATAGGACCTGGCAAAGAATGTGACTTTGAAGAGAACAGACTCAAAGTGTATCAACATTTAAATATAGTAGGCCAGCCTGACTGAGAAAACCCAAGCACTGAAGTGGATCTATTTTTTATGCCTCCATCATACTTGGAGCCTCCCTTCAGACAAAGGGGACAAAAACCTTGCAATGACTGTTTGGCGTAAGTGAAGACAATGAACTGTACAGGTTTTCAATGTATCCTTGAAGTGTGGCCCATCCAACAGACAGGTTGGACCCATGGGGTGAGGATGAAAAGAACAGGGGTTGCAGGAAACATTTATGAGCAGCCTGCTGAGACAATCATTAGAGCTACTTGCATCCATCTCATCCTCCAATACATTCAAAGAGTGTTCTCAGAAGAAAATTTGGCTATGCACCAGTGGGCAGCTGCATTTTTAAGTGGAAACCTCTGTTAAATAAAAATTTTCTGTGTTATAGCATGAGCTCTACCATCTGTTGTCTAGCTCATTTATGACCAGCTAAGCTTGCAAAAAAACCAACAAGGAACTGAAATGATGCAAAAGGCGAATATCCCTGGGGAAACAGGGAGCAAGAACTTTTGTGCTTGAGTGGTGCCCACAAAACTAAAAGGGAGATAAATTAATGCTAGAACTGAACAAAACCAGAGAGAATAAAGAAAGTTAGCTGCTTCATAAGGCTGTGTAATTGAGAACAGTAAGGGTATGCTAAAAACCACCTTCTAGATACTCATTTAAGGTGCTTCAAATAATTGAGACATTGTATAAATAGCCTTCCATCAAAATCCAGTGACGATCAATAGGAACAGCCTATTGATGCAGTGGTTTCTGCATTTGAAATGGTTTGTCCTCATGCACTGCTTATGCTAAATTTCAGTTCATTTTGTATTCACTGATATTTTTTTGAGAGACACACACAGGCCTGATTTCATCTGATGGAAACCCTGGATGAGCTGCCAGCTGCTTCTTGCCCTGCAGGAGAGAGGAGACTGAGGTCTCATCGGATAACACCTGGTACTGGACACTGGGAATGACAAAGCCTCCAGGATGCTGGTGGCTACGCTGCCATTTCCAGCAGCAGCAAGTTGCTGTCTTCTCCCCACATCTCTAGAGGGCAGTGGGAAGATGGAGCACAGCTCTTTCAGCCTCTGCTCCTCACACCAGCTCCCGCCCTTGCCTCTCACCCTCCCCTTCTTAGAGGTGGGAAATTTGAAGGCCCATTCCCAGGCACAAAATAAAGTTTATTGATCTACAACCAGACAAAGGCACAACAGTGGAGAACTTGGTGAAATGTTAGGTTTTTTTCTATCATTTTAGAAACCAGCTAAGGAAATAGCTGTTAGTAAAAAAAGCAACAGCTTTCAAGCTTTTGAGAGAAGACAGAAAAGGTGGAAGAGGAGGAGGGATTATATTCTATGTAAAAGAGTGACTTGAGGACATGGGCAAGTGGACAGATCAGCTGGATGCCGTTGGGTCAAAATTGGAGGAGTCACCACTAAGGAAGTGCTTGTGGTAGGTGTTTGCTATGGAGGACCTGAATAGAAACAGATAAAATCTTCTTCAAACAACTGAAGAGTGGCAGTGGCAGCCTTGGCTGCACTGATAAGATTATTCTAAGGAGTGTGAAGAAGGTGAGTAGCAGAATAAATCCCCAGACCTTCCTTCATAAGAGCAGAGTTCATCTTGCTCAGGTAGCTGTTAGGAGGTATCCCAGAAGTCTGCCTTGAAAGCCAAAGGTGTTCAGGAGCATTGGGAGACTTTCAGACAGCATTCTCCGTGCCCAAGAGCAGTCCATCCACCTAAACAGGAAAAGGAACAGGCACAGCAATAAACCAGCCGGGTTAAACAGTGAGATACCGAAAAAACTCAGATGCAAAAAAAGGAACATGAAGAGTGATGGAAAAAGGAACAGGCTTCCAAAGCAGAATACAGAAATACCACTCAGGCATGCAGAGATGCAGAGGGAAAGGGTAAAGTCCAGCCGTAGCCTGAGCTGGCAAAAGACGTCAAGAATAGCAAGATAGTGCTAACATAATGTTTTGTGTATTAGCAAGCAGAACGACAAGGAAAAGGTAGAGTGCGGTTGGCCAGTTAGTTACAAATGACAGGGGGAGACCTGAAGGTTTTCCTTTATGCCTTCTTTGCCTAGATCTTCATGAGGAAGGTCATGTGTCCAAGTCCCTATGTAATCAATGATGAAGCAAATAATAAACTGCTGACAGTAGGAGTGGGCTGAGTTAGCTGAGGTATGTGTTGGCTTCTCCCAGTTGCCTTCTTCTTCATGCCTGGAAATAGCTTCCAGGAGGGCTCACTCCATAATTTTTCAAGGTACTCAAGTGAGGTTGACTCATCTGTAATTTCCCAAATCTCTTTTCTTTTCCCCTTTTTGTAGATGGGTGTAATATTTGCCCTCTTCCAGTCAGCTGGGACTTCCCCTGAACTCCACGACCTGTCAAAGACGTTGCAGTGTGTCTCTGCAACGATGTTGGCAAGCCCTCCCAGCAGCCTCGGATGCATTCTGCCAAGTCCCATTGACTTGTATATGTCCCACTCGTACAGGTGGTCCCAAACACTCCTGAGCTCCTTTGCTCTCCTTGGAAACCTTTCTAACAGTTTCCCATGAAGCTGAAATCAAGAGTAATTTCATGTATGACCATCTGCATATATTGTGTAGAAATGTGAGACCACCAATAGAAACATGATGGAACAGACCTGTCAACTTCGATGCAAGTAGAAATTGATGCAACGTCCAAGGATTGACAAAGTGGTCAGGCAGGCTAAGAAATGAACCAGAAGAGCTGTGGTAATCCTCAGCCAAAACAAAGAAACCATAAGCCAACAAGCCAGAAGAAGAAAAAATAAAAAAGCAATGTTAAAACACATCCAACCGGACACGCTGGCATCCTCACCTACCGCAACAGGATTCCTTAATGTTACGCTGGCCTTGCCTTTTTCAAAAGCCAGACAGAAATGTAATAAAGCATTTTTCCCCAAAGTTCATGCTCATAAATGTTCACATTTTACACACAACAGATGTTTAAAAATGTGACAAGTCAGCTGGAGGCCCTGAAGGCAAGACTGGAGCAACCCTCGCTGCAGAGACAACACAATCATCTTGGAGGCCACAACCAACCTGGATGTCTGGCAGAAGGAAAAAACAAGTAACCACACTATGAAAGTGAGAGCAGGGGGACACAGGTGTATGCTGGGGTCTTGCCAAGGTGCTGCAGAAATGAATTCTCCAGTCATGGCAGATTATATTTAAGGGGACATTGATGCCTAATTGGCATGGAGGTATCTGATAAAACTATAGCTCTATTGAATACCTGATTAGTACAAAGACATCTTTCAGCAGATTTCTGTTTTATGATAGACACAGGGAGGGGTATAATTGCTCGGATACCATCAACATGATAAAAAGGAGGAAACCTGAATGGACAAGAAATGACATTTTAATGTCCTACTCCCAGGTATGCTGTAAGACTTGCAGAGTAACTTCCGGTCTTTGTGTGAACATGTAGCAAAGCACACAGATTAACAGCAATTATTGTCTATATTGGTCTTCAATGCCATACTCTGTTCCATGGGGATAAGAAGGGCTGCTCCAGTGCCCTTGTTTTCCCACGGCTATATGCAGAATTATTCCTGTCCTGACAGGTCTGAGATGGCTGACTTTCAAGAATACCTAGTATATTCACCAAGGATAATGCATCTGACTCCTCAGACTGGAAGACTTGTAAAAATGCATGCTGTGGAGGAGGAGACTTCAGGAGTGAGTTGGAATCAGTGCCTAGCTCTCAGCAGTAAAGCATTACCACACCAGGTCTATGAGAGCTACTATCTGGCTCAGTGCAGGTGCAGAATATGCATTGCAGCACAGACTGTGGAAGGAAAGCACTTCCTGTTAAAACAATTCAACATACAAAAAATGTTACAAAAGCCTAACTAGGAATGTAATATTCACATTTTGCTCTTTTTTCTTTTTTCTTTTTTTAAACAGGCACAGGCATATAATAATATATTTCATTTTTCCTATTTATTCAAATAAAACCTTCACCTTTTCTCAAATAGATATTTCAGATTTTTATTATCATTAATTATGTCTATTACAATAGCAGCCAGAAGCCTCCAAATTAGTGCCCAATGCCCAGGTCTCTGTTGTACAAACAGATGCTAAAACCCATCCCCAGCTCCAAACTGATGACAAATGAAATCTTGAAGATAAAGAAGTCCCTTTGGGATCCATGTCTAAGGAGTCAGGCAGAGACCCGGGGAACATGCAGCACGCTAATGGCTGTGATATTGTTTTTTCACTTTAGGACAGACTCTGGAGGAAGAAAAAGAACTGGATCTGTTGGTGCATCACATTTGCCATATGGGACTTATTAGTTCATGCTTGCTGATGATCCTAGGTTCAATCCTTGCGCAGTAGGAACCTGAAATTCAATGAGTGAAAAATGTGTCCTCATTGAGGACACGTCGTAAATTCCCATTGTCTCCCTTCAAATCAGGATTTTGAGCCTGCTCTCTGGTGGGAGATATAAACCAAGGGAAGAAAGAAGCTGCAGAAGGAGAAGACAGACCTGCAGACAGGTAATTTACCCAGGGATGAGCACAAGAATTCAGTCCTGCCTGTCCTGTAAATGGGGCTGGTTGGATGCTTTCCAGCAGGACTGATGTCTTGGAGAATGCCTTCCAGAAAAATGCAACTGAAAAAATTAAGATGAGGTGGGAAAATATCTACACCACCTTGCCTGAAGGTGATGGTGGTTCTGCTTCCTTGTCCCTATTGTACCAGTGCCTAGGGGATAGAGAATAACTCCAGAAGAGACTAGAAAGAGGTGGAAAGACAAAAGAATACTACAGATAGGAGAGCCTCAGTTACACACCTTCAGAGAGGCAGGGGTAGCTTGGGCCATCACTGAATGGGACAATCTACCTGCCTGGCTGAGTCTAGGCTAGGATGATCTAGTTTTTTGAAGGCCACATAGAGGTGAAAGTGAGACTTGGGTGAAAGTGAGGTTGTTCATTTGCCCTTTTTGCCAATCACCCAAGAGAGAGTCTTGCACGTTTGTACTGAACTTTACACCCCAGATATATAAACAATGCGGAATTATTCTCCTGAGAGGTGAAGGTGGCTAAGCCCATCCTTTTGTTTTATGCATGAGAAGCTCATCGTGACACAGTGATCACCTTGTCAGCTTTATAGGTGCTCTTTCCCCACAGAGCAGTACTACTGCAAACATTGCAGCTATGCAGCGAACCCCTCAGCTTTAAAACCTTCCTGGGGAGAAGCCTCCCGACCAGAGACCTTTCCCATCAGGGAAGCCAAAACTACACTAGGCAAGAGATCCCTTTGCTCTCTAGCAGGAAACAGAGCACTTGCCCTCCTGAAGGCTCTGGATTCAGATGATTCCTGCAGCACTCACACCTGCAGGAGAATGTCAGAAAATTATCCCTTGCCAGGAAATCATTAAAAATGTTATCTTTTTCTCTTGGGAGTTCCTTGACACTCTGTTCCCTTCATCTTTCTCTCCACAGTGGCTGCTGGAGAAGGCTGCAGGATACTGGACATGAACCAAAGCCAGCTGAGTAGCCAAGATTCCCTTCCAAATACAATTATTACAATTGTTTAATGCCAAACCTTTGGTCCCATTGCTCATCAGCTCTCAATGTGACAGAGGCTACACTCTGACTTCAGCTCACATAGGCCAAGTTCTGGAAACAGCTTCATGCTACCTAAGTAAATCCCTGCCTATTAATGAAAATAGCAGAGGGAATGACAAAATTGTTTGGGCAGATGGAAGAATGAATGTTTGACCAAATTCTCCATCTTTGGGTAATCCCTCCCTCTCCTGTAACTCAGGAAATATCCACAGCTTGTTGTCACAGACCCGTTCTCCACCTGCTAGCAGCTCTTTGTCTTAAACTATAGTGATGTTATTCCTGCAGCAGTATACCGGCACACATCACTCTCATCTCCACAGGTTTGAACTCCTCTGGAGAGGTGCAATAAGGCAGAGGTGAATCAGGGTCACTATAAATGCTCTTTGCTCGAGATTAATCTGATATGCTTTTAAGGCATATCAGCTGTATTTTGCATGTTATCATCCGCTTGTGGCAGCATTACACACACCTATTTATACCCACAAGTCAATAAGGGGCAGACCAGGACCTTGGCTCTGGTTTGAGACTGGAGTGTCTGCTTCCTTGGGGAAAGATGGGAAGGGATGATGCCACCTGCCACATCACCATAGGGAGGCAAAGGTTGGCAGCAGCACCACGGCTTCCTTCCATCTCCAAGACCCAGCAAAATGGGTACAGCTTAGTTGCAAAAAGGAAACCCCGAGGCAGAGCTCAGGGGCCCCCATCAGTCCGGTCCTTGGCCACGTCGTCCCCTCTCCGGGAGCATCCCGTGCACCCGACCGGCAGTGCTCTCCTCCTCACAGAGTCCCCAGGCCGACGGATCTCAGCTCCCTTTTGCCACTTGCCAGGGAGAGGTGCCAGGGAATGGCGGGCAGGCAGGGAGCCCATCTCCCCGTGGGGGAGAGGAGGAAGCCCTGCTGCTGCTGCTTCTGCAACGGGTGCAGCGTGCCCGGCTTCACGTGTGCGCCCGTCCCCATCGGCCACCTCCACCCAGAGCACCACCACCACCGACATGTGCGCCATGAGGGTCCTTCTCGCTGTAAAATTTCCCAGGAGACACCAGGATCAGCAACAGTCTCCCAGTCTGTCGTGACACCCGGCATTTTGGCAGCACGGCAGCAGCCCCACACCCCATCGGGGGCTGCCTGCCGGTGCCCCGGCCCGCAGTGAGGACACCGTGTCCCCTCAGTTCAACACCTTCTCCGAGAAGTGTCCCAGCTTCCCCTCCTCCTGCACGGGCTGGGAGGCTTGTCCACCGCGGGACGGGCCCCGCTCCTGGGCCAGGGCTCCACCAGGCCACCGCGGCCCTCCGCTCCCCGGGGCCGGGCCGGGGCCCTGCAGCTCTGCGCACTTCTCCTTGTAGTGCTGGGCATTGCCGGCGAAAGTCTCGCAGCGGCTGAGGTTCTCCTCCTGCACGGGGCTGCCCACGTTCTCCTCGCTCGGCCCCGAGGCCGTTGCCCCCTCCTGAGAGTTCTGGCTAAGGTAGACGACAATGATATCGCCCTTGAAATTCATTACTTGTCCACTTGAAATAAAGGTGGAGTTACTGTTTCCAGTCACATTTCCTAGGGAAGGAGGGGGGAGAAAAGAAGACATACATGATTAATATTTTCCCCTCACAAGGTGGACACTTAGTGCAGTGAACTTAATCTGCTGTGGTGGCTTTATTCTTGTTCCATTATTTTTTCCCCTGTGACATGAGGATGCTCTTATAATCAATGCCTTCCACTGGACGTTTTCATTATTTCCATTTTCATCTCCTCAGGACAAAGTCTGTCATACACAAGGAGCCTGTCTGGAAGGGTTGGAAACATTTTCCCTCTGAGCTGTAATCTGGGAAGCCAGAGAGAGGGTGACGATCTCATGTTCCCTGTGCTGCCTGATGAACAAAGCTGTGTCCAATCTACCGCTGCCTGAGGTTTGTGAGGAAATGCTAATTATGTCTGATTATGAGATTTATTTTTTCTTAGAGTCCCAGAAATCACACTGTTTACCAAAGAGGCAATAAAACCCTGATCAATCCTACCATTTGGGTTAGATAGCAGGCTTACTGAATAAATACTGAAAGACTTAACATCAGATCACACAGTCACATAGTGTTCAAACGACACAGAGCTTATACAATTATTTTATATAGTCCGGATCCTCCATGTAGGTACACTCTGGCACTCACCGAGCCCCCTCATGGATTTAGCTAGATATAGACTGACGCCAGGGAGGAGACAGAGTCTGTATTATAGCAACTTAACAGAGTTATGCTTTCAGTCAGTCTGCCTGAGGTTAGAGATTTTTCAGTATAAATTCAATCTTTTTGCTATTCAAGGACTGGGCTGCTGACCTAAGTGACAGCAGGACCAAGCTCTGGGAATTAATAAACTTTCCTCAGAGCAGAAAGAAAATAACTGAGAACAAACTTCCAACATCAAACTAACAAGCTTGTTAAAGTTTGAAAATGAAACAAACTGAAGAAACCAAGTAAACAAAATTTTCCTGGCCTGTGAACACACTCGGTAAGAAATGTTTTTCCTGCTGTGCTTCACTTCATCATTACTTGCAGACTGATTCAACACCTTTTAGACATTTTGTCTAAATTTCTTTGTCTAAATCTTTCTTGATTACACTCTTCAACACTTGAGACATTCCCATTTTCCTTGCAGATAAGCATGGCCCAGCCCAGGGAAATGCTGTTTTTCCAGTGGCCACAGGTGATGTTTGCACACCAGCACTGGGCAGTGGTCTCCAGCTGTGTGGAGGAGTCAGGATCTGTGCCTGCTCAGAGCTGAGTCTGGGCAGCACTCGAGCGTCTCTCTAATAGGCCCCCCTTAAGCAATCTTATTTATTTCACCTAAACCACTACACTGGCAGCTCTTTGCTTTCTTTTCAAGTGCTATTGATTAATACAAGGTTCCATAAGGGTTTTCTCTGTGGGGGTTTTTCCCTGCTGGTTCTTTCCCCTGTGTTCGATTCAGTTTGGCTGTTTGCCATGAACAAAACTCTTGGGCATAATGGCAGTACAAAAATAACTGTTTGTCTTTAAACAGATTGCCTGTCACTTGCAAAAGGTGCTGTGAAGAAGGTTAGCAGTGCTCAGCATGAGATCAAAAATTTAAAAATATATGTGACAGTGCGGAGGGAAAAAAAAAGGCAGATTAACACATTTATAATGTTTAGCTGAATGTGGCTGGCAAACCTTATGTGCTTTCTGAAGATACCATGCTGAAACAAAAGGTTATTTGAGGCCCAAAAGCACAGAAAAGGGACACAAGAGCTTCCTAGACTGTGCCAAGAAAAGTGCTTCCAACCTGAAAAGTATAAGGGACACATTCAGAGTGAAGGTATTGTTCTCTGCAGTGTTTCAGCTTTTTGATCTCTTCAGACTATCTGATATTAATTAGAAAGACAGATTAATTTTTGTGGTAATTGCTCACTAAGAACTGGAACAACGCAGGCAAATAATTTTCTCTGAGATATTTAATGGCCTCTAGGTGGTGAGAACTGTTCGTCACTGCCAAACCAGGCTGGTTTGGGATCTGGAAGTGAAAGGCTTTGCAAAACCAGTCCCAACTATGAGTCAGCTAAGTCTTCCTGCACTCATGTGTTATGCCGTAGCCCTGCACAGGCCTTGAGATGGGCCTGAGCTGACCCTTCATGTTCTGACTGCCTCCAGACTTGTGGGGTTTGAAAAAGTGCTTGAAACTTACCTCCATCTCCAGTGGTGACCCCTGGAAGGGGCTCCTGTCCAGAGGTTCGCTTTGGTTTTCTACGATTGTTTCACATTAGGGACAGAGTTTACCAGTTCTGTCGTCATTTCAAGTGTTATTGAACTAAGACCAAAACTTCATGGAATTTCCCATGGTCATTTTCTTCCCATTTTTCATCGACCCTCTTTTGTACCATTCTGATTTAGCATAACTGTGTGCAAAGCCTGGTGGCTTCAGTTGCTTTGAGAAGCTTTGCAGAAAATTATTTTACATGCTCATTTATTCCATCTGGGCATTTCACAAGGCCTATCAAAATGACAGATGCTGATGCACCCACACTTGCAGCCCCGGCGTGGCTGGGGTGCTTCAGTGAGGAACCTATGGCTAAGCCCTGTCCCAGTCCTCAAGCAATCAGGCACTGCCAGGGGGGCCACGGCCATTCTGTGGGCAGAAAAATTACTCTGCCAGCAAGCCAGGTTACCCACAGATCAACTAACCCACGCTCCAATACTGCCCACAGCTCTGTCAGTATCCTCCTGCAGTCATGCATAAAAACTGGCAAATTAGGAACACGGTATCTGTGCTCAGGTTTCACCAGATGGCACTATAGCATATACATATCCAAAGGGACAGACACAATTAAAATGCCGTATAAAGAATTATGCTGCAGATCTAAGATGGCACTTGCTAGCACAGCGCTTATATCCAAGCTCTCCCATTTGCTCTATTATTCCTTAATATTTTCTCTTTCTCTTCATGTCATATTTAGAAAGAAAAGCAGTACCAAATGTAACTTGACTTTCAGTTGTACCCCAAGAGTCACCTTCCAACAACAACAAAAATGATAATCTGTGTTCTCTTTACTCCTGCTGCATTTTGTTTAGACCAGACTGTGGAACTGTGGCAGGATTTCAGGAAACTGAAGCAGCAGAAAGTTTCTGCTCTTCAGAAGATGAATGCTGCACACTTTCAGATTCCCATATGGAATGCATGTTGAGAGAGGAAGGCCCTTCAAGTGTGTTGTTTTGGGGTTTTGGCAGACTGACAACAATGTCTCTGTAAGAAATTTTAAGGCACGACATGGTTTTAAAGAAGGGCAACAGCTTACAATTGCTATGGGTATTACAGCAATACTTGGATGTCCCACTCAACACTAAGGTCTCATTATGCTTTGCAGTGCACTGATATAAATAAAAATAGAGCATCCAACTTTACGAGATTATAATCTAAAATGACTAATAACATATGACAGGCAGATCCGCAGACTTTTATATTGAAGAAAAGTCTGGGGAAGGAAGGTTTCATCCAGAGAAGGCGCATAACTTCCCTTCTGCTGGTTTTGCTTCAGTGATTTTTTTCCCTTGTTTTCATTTGACAATTTTGATATATTTACTCTATATAAACTAATCAGTGTTTCATAGTTGTTTAGGGGACAAAGCATATGTGTATGGAAAAACAGTGTCTGTATGAAACTATTTCATGTGAACGCTTATATCCTAGCAAATAAAAACAAAGAGAAAGAGCTATAAGCAGAAAATTGTAGATAATCTCTTAGACCCAGTCACAGCCACCAGATTACAGCTCCACCTGGAGTTTCACTGACCACTGTATAAATGTAACTGCACTTAAACCTAATGGCAAAAATAAGTGGGCACACTGGTGAACAGAAAGTATCTGCCTGAGCATTAATCACCCTTCCTTAGCTCAGCCTCTATGTCCCTGTATTGTCTTCTTTCTCTGTTTTCTCCAATACACACACACCTGCTAACAGAACTGCCTGGCCTCTGCAGCGACAGCCGGAAGGTGGGTTCTGCATTGCTGGTTAGATCAGGGTGGGACAATGCTCCCTTGCTGGGCTCATTCTTCTTGCAGAATTCAATACAAACCAAATGGTCTTATAATTTCAGATATTTTTTTCGGACTAGCTCCAGAGCAATTAAGTGAAAAAGCATAATTTTCTTCTCCTCCTAAATGAGATCCTCTGACTACTACTGAGCTAGCAAAGAGAATAATCCTATACAACTGAGTATGGGTGAAGCCTAATGGGCTTACCAGATGCTGGAGGGAGGTCTGAAGTGCTGCTGTTTGTCCCTGAAGTGCTTCTATGTGTCCCTGAAGTGCTTCTGTTTGTGTTCTGGTACTTCATGTTGGTACTATCTGAAGATGCATCTTCCATACCAAGATCGTTTGCTAGAGTGCTCTGACCAGCAGAGAGAGAATTCAAACCACAGGTGCACTGTGCACAGGAACCAGTTTCTGGGGAGGTGGAGGTGCTGTCAGCCGCAGCACAACAGGGTTTGCTACACTTTTGGGGAGATTCTCTGTACAAAATGCCACACCTCACACAGACCTTCTCTGAGTCACAGTTTGTTGCAAAATGATCTGTGTCTTTGTTGCCTGTTTCCTTCAGGCAACTGTGGGCATGTTGGCAAGATTTCTGAAGAAGTTGGTCCGTGGCAATATGTGCCCCATCTGTGCTGGAGGGAGGGTGAAAGCCTTGAGAGACTGATATGTCCTCTGTGCTCCCAATACCTGAAAAGTACCGGTTCAAGCTGTCATTCTCCCCTGCCTCCATTGGTTCTGAAAATGATGACACGGTTTTACTGGCAGTCCGACTTAGTAAAGATAAATAATCAGTGTTATTGAGATCCTTATCCATGTATTCATCTTCTGTGGGAACTGGTGGGAATTGGTAATCATCAGTCTCGGTTACCACAGGAAAATCTCCTGCCTCACAAGGCTCTGTGCTGGGGCTCTCGTTCCTGCAAGGAGCGTGACCAGAGGTGCAGCACGAGTTTCCAGGGATGGGAGAACCAGAGGGGCCCAGGAGACATGTGTCTTCAGAGGTCTGGGGGACAGCAGCATTTGTGATGTTCACAGTAACAAATGCATCTCTGGGGGGTTCCTGAAAGAAATTTAAAATAAAAATGTCTTTAACAAAGAGATCAGCAAAAGTTATTTTTTAGACAAAGAAGGAAAAGGCAGATCATGGTTCTTCCTCTCTGTGGAGCTGCTGAGGTTGAGCAAGGCTGCTATATTTGAGTCTTGAAATGTAATTCTATTCTTCTGTGAAACTGTGGCTGGTGATGCTGGGCTCAGCAGGTGTTCAGAACAAAATCTGGTGGCCTGGGGGGCAGTAACATTTAATCTTGTGAGACAACTATTCCTAGTTTTTTCAAGGGCACTTAAGAAGAGTTAATAAATCTAGAAGAGTTGCTGGATTCTGCTGTTCCTTATGGATCATTAGTAAGACCCACCTAACTGCTTATAAGGTTTTGGAAACTCTCCCATGTGGCTGAAGGGCTGTTGGTCTGTGAAGGCCTTACTGGGGGCTGAATTTTTAATATCAGCAGTGACTGAACAAAGAACCTGGGTTGATTCAGAAGTTCTGAGACAAGGTAGAAAAAAACCACAAGCAATGTTGTATTAACCTGAAAGATTAGGACAACAAATGCAAAGACCCACGACATCATGTTGTCACAGTACTTCAGAGAGCAAAGCTACATTTTTGGTAGCAGCTCCAAAAAAAGGGTTGGGAAGTACTTCAGGGATTTTCTTCAGTTTCTACAAATTGTGCTTTAAAGATGGGTATTTGTGAACTGATACCTTTAATTTCTAGTGTCTGTTCAGATCTTCCAGGATAGAAAAGAGAGTGTAAGTGCTGCCAGCCACTAATTGCTCTTGATTCACTCCTCTGTCCCAGAGGATCTGAGCGGCTGCCAAGACAGGAGGTTGCATGAAGACTTATGAGACAAAAGAGGAGCTGCCTGCTCAGAAAGGTGGGGTTTTTTTGTATGTCTGGTTTTTCTTTTAAGCAATGAAATTTGAGTCTTTCAACAGCTAAGCTTGTCACAGCTCCTAGAAGGGGTGGTGGGACACCTGGGACACCTCAGTCTACATCCACAGAGTTAAGCAGGCTGTGCGCAAGAACTTGAACCAGTGCCACCGCCTGAGTGTTTCAAGCATGGGGCTGGTGTTCTCCCAGAGCAAAAGCTCTTAGTTATTTCATATCGGAATGCACAAGCAGGATTTCTTCCTCCTTAGAATTAAGGAGTCAAACAGCCAATTTCTTTAGCTGACAGCTCTGTGTTTAATGCCTTGCATGCCTGGCATTTTTTGGCATAGACCCAAATCCAGGTTCCTTCCCTGTGAGCACTCTGGTATGTAACAAGGGGCAAACTCAGCTGAAGCTTTTCCTGCACTTACAATTCAGAAAGGCTCTCTCCTAGGCAGTCTCAGGTATTCAGCAACCAGTGGGTTCATGTTTAACTTTCTTGTCATACATATTAAATAATCACGAGACCTTTATCTGTTAAAACTGGCTGAAACCAGAGAGCAGGTTCAGAAGCTATTTGCGAATGGTGATTTCACATGCCTCACATTTACAGAAAACCAGACTGAAAAAGCCAAAGCTGCGAGCAATTTTTGAGGAACTCAAAATTTGTTTTCTAGCCAAAGATTACCATGGAGCCTGCTTCAGAAGGAGTGTCAGGAATGTCATGAGGAAAACACAAAACAAAGAGAAAATGCTACCATCTTTGACTTTACCTTTGTTCCTTTTATTTGGCTGCACACTTCATTAGCCCAGTTCTGTAGATCTGCTGTAGGGAAAACAAAAGAGTAGCTGTAACATATATGTGGCACTTAAGTTAACCACAGACCTAAACACCCACAGTCATTCACAACCCGCAATTTCATATTAAATAAAACCAGCAAGCCTGTTTTTACTGCCTGTTCAAGTGTCCCAGCATCGGTCTAGCTGAAGATTCATTGTAACTGGAACGGGGATATATTTCTGTGGAACAAATGTTTCCAAGCTCCTAAAATAGACCACGGTTAAACTGTGTTCCACATCAAATGGGGTTTCTTTCCTGGTCATATGTCACATCAAGCTATGACTGGCCCAACAACGACCCACTGACAGCAGAAATGGTCTATTTCAAGAGAAGTCACATGGATGGCCCAAAGGCCCTTCCCAGACAGGAGTGAGAAGCCTGGAGAAAAGAGGGTAAGCCACTGAAACCACAGGATGGCAGGCTCAAATATAGCATATTCTACTTAATCAAGGTATGCTTAATGGGGAAATTCATTCCAATTTCTTTGGAGTATCTCCCAAGGAAAACCTTTAAGTCCAACATGCTTTAGGGCAACAACTGACACAGTGAGCAATTCTTGTTTTGTGTTTATACATTCAGGAGACTTTGCAGGGCTCAAGTCCCATGTACATTTGAAGTTTACGATGGTTTTGCATGGCTGAAGATAGATCAGCTGTACAGCCACTGCCAGTTCCCAGCAATGACTCTGTTGCTCTGATGTTGAGTCTGCACATTTACCACCAGTACCCACACCAAGCAGGAAGGGCTTCTTCCTGAGCCTGCAATTCTCCCAGGCTTGGGTGAGCAGGATTCCCCATGCAAAGACAATGAGGGACTGTCACTGCAGAGCAGCAGGGCAATAGAAACGCCAAAGAAATTGCATTCCCCCCTAACCTGCTCTGCATTGCAAGTATTTGGTTTGCAAGCGGAGTCACCATTTCCTCCGGCCCATCCCAGAAATTCCAGATTTAGCACAACCCATGTTTAGTGTGGCAGAGGCAGCCTATTTCTAAAACACAGGCTGAAATACACTTTACAAGAAGTGAATTCTGTCTTCCTTTCCACTGCTCCCAACACTTTTCATAAGTTGCTAGCACTTGGGAAAGGAAATGATCGAAAAAGCTTTCCATGTTTAGGGGAAAAAAAATTTAAAATGAACAGAACAATAGAGGTATGTCCTTCGCTAAAGAGACCCAGGGCTTAACAGGGAGTGGAAGAATGTGAAGGTATTTCCATTCTATTAATAATAAACTCAGTATCCCATTGTTATCCAGTATGCCTTTGGCAAGGATTTTTCTATTTTCCTGCTTTAACTATTAATTCTATTTCCTTCTAGTATTTCTTCCATACCTCATCAGAACTTCAGCTTTCAGCTAAAAACATTGTCTCCATCATATTCTCAAATACACATCAGGCCTTTGTCTTGAAACCCGTATTTTAACCTGTCCAGATGTAGGTTTTTGGGTAGGAGGGAAAGTAAGGTGAAGAAGACAGGACTTCTATCTGTCCCTGCTTCCCTTCAGCCAAGGAGCCAGCTGTGCCAGGTGCTGCAGAGCAGCCAGGCTGCTATGGAAGCCCCCAGCACCAGCCCTCCTCCTTCCAACCATGGTCACGTCTGCCCTGAGGATGATCACTCCATGGGTTAAGTGTAATACACTGTAAATCACTGCCTGCCTAGAGGAAAGGAATTTGTAGCCTGGCTTTGTGCTAGGTAAAGCACATCCATGTAGACAGACATAGGGATAGCATGGAACTCCCAGTGTAATTCCTGAGCTTCCTAATCTGTTGGTTACTCATGAAATTAGAGTACACAGAGAGCCACAGCTGTCACACCCATAAATACCATTAGCTATGATGTACCTGTCAGCTTTTTCCCCTTCTTCTTGTAGTATACGATGAAGACGACAATGCCAATTAGTGTCACAAAAAACAAGATGACAATCAACACGTACAAGATCCTGTTTTTTCCTGCAGGGTGTGAAAAAGATAGTGCCATCAACATGCAGCCTGCACTCAGCAATATGACAATCCTTGCTCATTTTACCTGGTATTCTACAGAAGAGTGTTGTTTTTCCTTCCTATTTGATCTTTAGTTTCTATAGTAAGAACACCAGCTCCAGCACTCATGCAGTTCTGTGACAAGCAGCCTCACTGATGGTACCTGGTACCAAGACATCTCCATAAAAAACAGAATCTTGGTGTTACAGAGCAGTGTTGTCCGGTCAGGCTTCTCTCAATGTTCCCTTGCAAGCTGCCAGCAGGCCACAGGGCTGAGCTTGATCTCACTCAGGGGACAGAGGACATACATCTCATGGAGACTATAGATATAGGTGGAAAAATTTGTTCTTTATCTCAGTTTATGATGGATTAGTGCATGCCAGGCAAGCAACCTCCTTGGTACCATATCCACATTGGCGATGGAAATGGACAGTGGGCAAGAAGGGATATCTGAGAAGGATTAGGCTGAGACTGTATCCGCTGCTATAAAATAAGCAAGGAGAGGAGCTGCTAGTCTTTATACATGTAATGTGTGTGTGGAAAGCACATAAAAATGAACAAGCTGTAAATGTGATGGAGTTATGGCTATAACATGGCTATAACAGCAATGCTGCCATGCAATTTTGCTGAGAGGTGTAAAACTCAGCTTAGTAGGGAACATAGGCCCTAGAGTCACCAGGCCTGAATCAACTTTTAAAGGTGGGATTTTCCAAGAGCACTGTCTTGGTCTACAGCTGCTCTCCCTAGGGTCATCCACAATGAGAATGGATTTAAGCCAGCCGAAACCTCTAGTAATCACATCCCTCCTCCTCCCTGCTACTTTCCAACATACAATCCATAAGAGGACACAAACCATCTTCTGATGGCTCAGGCATCTTCTGTTCTTTACAAACTGCATCAGACCTGTCAGTCCCAGGCACGCTTTCTTCCATTCCTAGAGCTGTACAGCTAAAAAAGAAAGACAAAGTGGATAGGTTCTCCCAAGGAAGCTTGTTGTGCCTCCTACGCTTATGCAGAGCAGTACTTTCTGTTTTAAAATATGACATTTCTCCACCCCTAAGAACCTCAGATACTTTCTTTATTTTTGGCTCAGCAGTTCTGTTGCCACTGCTCTCTTGTTCTCCTCTAAGGAGAATTCAAGCTTCAGCCTAAGAATGCTTTCATCACTGCATAGCCAATGTTGAAGCTCCATGTGCTCCACAGGTAGCCTGGAACACCCCACTGAGAAATGCTTTTGCCCAGGCTTCTCCCTGTCTTCTGCCTGGTGTGGTCCATTTACAACATCCAGGGACTTACTTGGTCCAGGATTTACACTCATCGGTGGATGAAGAGACCTCTGAGAAGTAGCCTCTGGGACACGGTATGCACATTGTGTCCTTGTCTTGTTGCACTGTGTGTGGCAAAGGAAGAAAAATGTCACAGATGAGTTTCTGTGGGTTCCTTCCGAGCAAGAGGAAGGTGACCATGCTCCCCATCCTCCCACTCCACTCTCCCTCCACAGACCCCCTGAAAGCTTTCTTTAAGGAGTGGGGTCTTAGGTTATATTAGGGCAGCAATGACAGTCCCATGTAAGCCCTGGAAAGTCTCACCTGAGCACTTCTCTGCATGATCAGAATGAGAAATGACCAGGAGCCATTTGCAGTTATTGTAAAATTACACACAGCTGTTACATCCTTCCCCTCCTATTAATTTCCTCACGATGATGCTGTGCCACAGACAGTGACACTGACTGGTATTGTCACTTCTATGAAGCCACAGTAAACAAAATGCTGTATCAGGCTTTTCTAGGCCAGAGAAAAAACAGCAACTGTCCTACAGGCCCATGCAGCATTTCTTCCTCCACTACTCTATTACTTGCTGCTTTTTTGGGGTTCCTTATGCCTGGTGCAGCTGTTCCCAGTGTTCACTACAACTCTGAACTTGACTGTCTATTTTCCACCCACAAAACGCCTGCATCTTGTTTTAATTAGACTTAAGAGGAAATTAAATGTCTCTAATAAACCTTTGCATTACTAGCCATCCAGAATAGAATACTTGCTAAAACAGAATACATGAGCTACCTGAAAAGTGTTAATCACTTTTAACTTGCTTATAACATTAAAAAACGGCAAAGCAAAGTCATTGCACAAAACCAGACTGCAAATCTGACCTCAGGAACAACCTTCAAAAGAGTGCTTCTCTGAATACAGGAGCGACGTGTGACCTAGTGACTCACAGTCAGACACCTCAGCAAACATTAGAAACGTACTGGACACCTTGCAACTACTGCCATGTCCATGTGATATCTTGCAGAAGTCACTTGATCCAAGATACTGCTTAAATTACAGAGGCAGAAGCCTTCAAAATGTGAATAGCCCAGAAGGGTTATATGCAGTAGTAATGACAACTCAGACATGCATCTTCTGTTACAGTCCTCTGAGAGTCTAAAGTACCCTCCCTCACAACCCAGACGACACTGGCCTCATCCCGTAGGCCTGAGCTGGACATTTCACTTTTTACATCCCCTTTCTGTATCTCACCAGGAGGCTTGACTCCGAGTCCAGGAGCACACATGGTATTCCGCTGACAGCAGTCGCAATCCTCGTTCCAGTGGTAGCCCATCGTACAAGCACACTGCCGCTGGAACGTGCTGTTCCCTGGGTTCACTTCTCTCAAGGCTTTCCCTACAAGAGAAAACAGATGAGAGTAAAAATTTCTCTGATAACAAGCCTCAAGTTTCTGAACCTCCTGTTCTACCTACTTGCTTTGCCTGAATGGCAGATGCAAAACCATTCATGTTAGAGGAAATGGTGTCTTTCAGGCAACGCAGGAGACCCCTGATCAGCGCAGGGTGCCTCACCAATTGCACTCCTGAACAATACATTTCCTTGTGGCTTGTGTAGAAAATAAACACAGCATTTGCAAGGGTGAGACAAACACATTAGGGGAAGTGAATGCAGAGTGTGCTGGGCAAAAGGACAACTTCTAAACTCAGGTCACAGGGGCGAATGGCCCCAGTGAAGATAATCATTATCAGCAGCACAGAGACTGCGGTCATGGCGCTCGGCACAGCACAGGATTTCTGCTGTCTGGGGACCTCCTCTCTGCCAGGTTCTTCTGCAAGATCAGCCTTCAGTGTTGGGCACCTAAACAAAGCAACTTCCCTAGATCCATTTTCCCATCTTCATGCTTCACAATTTGGATTAAAAGGTTCTGTAGTATGAACAGCTCACCTTGATCACATATTTTATGTAGTAAGCATTTATCTTCTTCATTCCAGACATCCATATACTCGTTTGGGCCACATGGCTGGCACACGCTATCAGAAGTAGCAGTGCATCTAGCAGACAAATACTTCCCTGTGATTGAGAAAAGGACAAGTAGGTCATCTGGAAGCTGCAGAACAGCTGTCTAAGGAGGACAAAACAGGTTGGGTGCTAACACTGCTGTGGACAATCATTTCTTCCTGCACCTTTTCAGTTTGTCAATCTGGTCCCCATTTAGTGTGGCACTGAAACATCTGTGAAGTGGATGGCCTGGGGAGCACAAGAATCAAGCTGCTTTCCATCTCACACAGTGGTTAAGTGCTATCCCAACAAAACAGCTGCTGTGGCCTTTGCTGAGGCCAGCAGGACCACTCCCGCACTAGAAGGCACTCGTAAGCCTGAGATCAGGCACCTGCAGGGCACGTGCCAATCCATCAGCAGTCACGAGAGCTGGCTGCCTCACCAGCGACCCGCAGAGCAGCTCCTCATGAGGTTCTCAGCCTCACAGCCCAATCAGTGCTCACATACCTGGCTCACACTTCCTGCAGCACCGTCCGGAGTACTCATAGTGTTGTTCGCTTTCACACGGCGGAGTGATTTGTAGTGACAGCTGGAGCAGAGAAGGAAAGAGAGGACATGAGAACCAATACACCTGGCGAGCTTCAGACCTACCCTGTCACAGCACTGGCAGAGAGAAGGAAGACTTTCCTTCTGTATAGCATTGTGGATAGCCAAGCAATAAAAGTTACCCAACATTTGTGAATTCAAAGGTGCTTTGTAGACATGCTAAGGGTATGTACTCGACGCTGTACACATAGGGACTTTTAATAGAGCCAGGTGACAAATAAATAACCCATCCTGCAATTTGTCATGAACTTTTGGCCTGCTATATAACCTTTCCTTACAGTACTCTATTATTTAAAATCTACAACTTTAAAACAATTGTAAAGAAAATAAACGGCACAGAGATACCTCTGTAGTCTCTTCATCTACAGAAATGACCTCAGATCAAGGCCTGGGAAACTGCCAGTTTTATGTAGAACATTAAGCAAACAAGCAAGGTGAATGATTTATATTCCTGAAAAAGAAGAAGTTCCCAGCTTCCCACTGGGATACAAAATGTTCCTGGCTAGTCCCATAAAATACTGGACTTAAATTTTGAAGCTTTTTATGGCTCCCACTGTGTCCTGCAGAGGTGGTCTCAGGGAACTGAGGCAGCGATCAAGAAAGATGATGCAATTAAGCCAACAGCTTTTTGTGTCTCAAGAAACCCAAACCAAAACCAACACAAACCATGCCCCGCTTCCCCCACCACTTGAAATGGGTACATGACAGGGCATCTGCAAAGTGGGCAGCAGAGTTGCCTCTGGCCCTCATGGGCCCTTGCATCCCGTCCCAGCTTTCAGCCGCCTGTACACAAAGTGGGCCCACCCACAGCCCAGGCTTCGGGGCATGGCTTGTGATGGGGATCCTGGCCAGCCAAGCATTGTGCCCAGCCCTTCCTTGATCCTGCTCTGGCAGCCCAGAGTCCTCAAGGCAAACTCAACACCTCACAACCAGTTGTTGATCTTGCAATTAGATAAGGCGATTCAAAATCGAGCCGATAGCAAGGAATCCTCCACTCTTGGATATAGCTCTTAAAACCTCATTTACTTGGACAAAGCTGCAATAAAGCTTCTTCTGCTGGTTAAAGGGAGCTTTTGCCATCTAATAGCACATGACAATCCTGTGCCTGCGGGTCGTGGTTCCCATTCCCCTACTTAGCATTCTCCCCTTGTTTCCTCCAAGTCTTTACATCTTCTCTTTCCTCCTTTTCTAGTTTAAGCAATAGCAACCTCTTTAAAAAGAAAATAGTTTTCCCTAAGCACCATGCCCTCCTTTAATGCTGGGAAGAATCTTGTAAATTAAAGATGACCAAAAAAGATGGAATTTTTTTTTTAAAGACCGCCTTTTGGCTTGGAGTTTGAGCCATGGGTTGGTGCATGACTTGTGTTTATCAATACTGTGCTAGCTGTGTCTGGAATAGAAAAAGTAGTATAAGAGAGAGGTCTTGAGTTTTCATATTTTTGTAGGGTATAAACAACTTACAGCCTTTTTTTTATCATTACAACAATCCCAGATCAAATTAAGAGTCTAGTCTTCTGTTGTCTCATGGTTTCCTTGTCTCTTTCTTTGCATTCATTACCAGAACCTTTCCTGCGATTAGATAATGCATTTTTGGAACAAACACTGCATTCCCTGTTTACACAGCACCTCCAAGGAGAGGCACAGGATAACAACCAGCACTGGTGAGGGAAGAGGCAATCTAGGAAAAGGAAAGCTGGGCCAGCCTGGCAGCTGAACAGTGACACAGCTCAGTGACCCCTATACTCGAAAGAGCTCATTTTCTGTAGCGCACTTCAGGCTAAAACCCTGAGATGGCCAGCAAAGGGTTGAGGTGATGATGTGGAACCAAGCACAAAGAGTGTCTTAAGCAATTGATTCTCTACCCAGCTGTCCAAAACAGTAACAAACGTGGTGAGACCAACAGCAGGTCCAGTCACTCGCTTTTTGTTACAGAATGTTCTCTTCTTCCTCGTTTGCCCCTGTTTAATAGTTCCTCTTTAGACAAAAAGACTAAAAAAATTACTGAAGTGTCAAACAAGGGCAAAGTCATCCTTTTTACGGAAGGATATGCAAATCTGCTAAAGAACATTCAGCTAAAGGGTCTGGAGTAATTTCTGAGAATCACAACTCAGCCTGAGGAGAAGCAGCAGGGCCCTGGACCTTTTGGACACTGCAGGCTTTAGGATATGATGAGGGCTATTGCTATGGAATAGCTCGCAGCTGCATTAACCTATGCTCTGTGTCAACAAGCAGCCTCTCTGTGCCCGTGTCCTTCCCCTTTTCACACAAGCCAAAGCATTCATAAAGCTGCAATACTCCCTCTTTTCATTTATGCCCAGTGGTGCAAAACAAGGCTCTCAGCACCCATGGGCTAGCCCCCATGTGAAGGTGAGCGATTTTAGCCTGGTATGGACTGGCTGGACCTATTGAGCATGAAAACTGGGGGACAGAGGACAGGAAGGGAAACCAAAGCAACCTGGAGTTTTCTTATGGTGGGAGCCAAACTCAGGACATTTTGCTAGCACAGCTCTGTTGATGTCAGGCTATCCCTTGTCAATCCCTCTGCCAGGCAGACGTGTCTGTCTCAAACTGTACATTAACTTCCTTTGGAGGCTGAGAAGTACTTGTGCTGCTGGCAGCACGATGACCTGATGCTTCGCCATCACCAGCACATTCCTGCCAATGTGTCCTTCCGAGACGGGGAAGTGCAATTCATTTGCAGATGAGGAACTTGTACCAGGAGGCCATCTGGCTTTACAGAGGTGACAGGAAACCAAATCAAGTCTCCCAAGGCTCAAGTTTGCTCCGTAACCCCTGGAACATCCTTCCTCTCATCGGATGCTGGCCTGTGGGTCAGAGTGATTTGGACACCATCAAACTCTTATGTAGAGAGAGAAAGTGCCAACTTCCTCTGAAGTGCTTCAATGAGATAAAACCCAGCCTGGTCATTCCTTTAATGGCCTCGCTATTGACAAAGCTGCTCATTAAATCCCACCACCATGTGCAAATGAGTGCTTCAAAGAGCTCTAGGTATCCTGGGTAAGTTTAATTTGTCACTTCAAAAGTGTGCAAAGCACCCAGATGTGCACAAGTTCCTAAAACACCAGGCAGCTTTCCCGTTTGATCAAGTATATCCAACAGGGGAAGAATCCAGGGCAAAAAAGACAAACCTCCCCCAGGCTTGGCAGATCCAGTTTGGTAAAGCACACCAACACCTGCTTACCTTTAAGCACGTGAGTACCACAATGGACTTCTTTGTAAAACCTTGCTTACATCAAGGTTTGCAGAAAGACTGTGTTTTGGTGTTGAGCTGCAGGCAGCCTTTTCAGCTTCAGGTTTGGATACTTTTCTTGCTTATTAATTGAAAAGGACGCTAAGCAAGAGTGTGCTTGTGCTTTTGGGGTTGGAGAACGTTGATGACAGCACTACAAAGCAGCACTGTGTTACTCACACCTTAAAAAGCCACACACACAGGTGCTTCTGAAGGGGAGAATCAGCGGCATTCAGACTCCTGTCCTCAGGCTTAAGGAAATATTTATTCTTTGTGCTGCTGAGCAATCGGAGGGCAGCAGAAGCTGTGTGTCATGGATGCTAAAATTACTCTTCTCGCTCTTCACATCTCAGAAAAGATAGAGTTGCATGGGCCTCTTTCCTTTAAAAGAAAAAATCTGGAAGAGCAAGGTAGGGGGTTTCCAGAGTCTTTTTCCCATGACACTTTTGAACAAGAACCTGAGGCCTCAATGAGGATTGCTCATTAGCGATAATCTCAGTTTTGCAAAAATTGATATGTAAAGAGACATGTCAAGGGGTAACTATCTTTTAAGATGATACCTTCTTGATCAGCGTAGTTGTTTCTGGAAAGTATTCAAGTCATCTGTCATCATTTCACTGAGAAAAACTTTTTTTTTTCTCCATTTATTATTACAGCATCAAAGTACCTGTGGGAAAGATAACTACAGTCTATCCTGCTTTGCACATTCCACTTCTTCTTCACACTTGGGAGCCCAGGTTTATTCAAACCACTTGCTTTTGAGGTCCTTAGACTTGCCTGCTGTAGAACTGAAAAAATCAGTGGATTTGGGGGCTTATTTGCCTTTGTCACCAGGAGTGAGCTTTGAGCAACGTTTCCTGACCTGAGCTAGCCCCCGCAAGCACAGCTAAGACAGCCTCTGCAGTCGTCTGCTGCTGCTGCTTCTTCAAAGATGAGCCACTGCCTCTCCTCTCACAGGTACTGACTGTGCCCACAGCCTTCCAGCTTCCTACCTGATTTGGGTCAGCAGTATGGCTAACCAGACCCCACATTTCTTCAGCCCACTAACAGTTTCAGAGGCTTGCCTAAAAAATTATTTAAGAGTAAAAATACAATCTGGTTCTCGATGGGTGCTGCTCTGTGGCTGGCGCTCCCAGGCACTCTGTTGAGGCACATAGTAGTAACAACTCTGGAAAATTTTACAGTTGCGGGTGTACAAAGGGAAAGAGGAGTCCTGTGTTAAAGACTTAATCATAATCACGTTGCATGCAACAGTTCCTTCATGGACAGTCTTCACTGTTGATAAAAATCAAATCAAAGCAGCACCCAAGTCACAGCTTTGCAATTCCAGTTATTTGCTTGCAAGCCTGTAATTCATCACAAAAATCTTATATTGTGAATGAAATGCTTTTGGTGATGTCAACTTTCCAGTGACCAGTAAACCACATCACAGAACTACCACCACGTGGTAAAATAGAGCCGGGAAATGGCAACAGCTTAAACTAAATATTATTTCACTTCTAAAAATAGGTCCTTAAAGCCCTGCTAGAGCCTGAATGCCTGAAGAGGCCAGAAAGAGTGTGAGGGATAAAACCGATAATGAAGAGGTGAAGAGAAAACTGTAACGTGTGGCCAGGACATGGGCAAATGGTGGCAAGAGCCCTGTCCTTGCTATTCCCCTTGTCCCTCTGTTCCAGCATGCAGCCAAAAGCAAACACCTGAGCAACTGGTGCTGCTCCACCAGTGGGAAGGACCATTCCTCAATCTCAAACCCACCAGAGCTATTTCTGGCCAGCAGCTACGCAAAGGAGAAGTGCTGCACTGACGGCTCTCACGGCGGGGTGGGGGCAGGCAGACAGGAACCTCAGGTATATCAGATATAGGAGATGGGAGACGATGGAGGTGAGGGACAGCAGGGCTGAAGCAGCAACTGACTGAAGCTGTGAATCAGTCAGCCTGCTTCTGTGGGCTGAAGATCTGCCACCACGCGCCTACATTTGTCATTCAGAGACAAAGTCATCTCCACACCGCAGCCAGAGGGGCACACTTAACATTTTCACTGCCTGGGCAGTCAGTAGTGCCTGCATGTTGCCTGCACTTTGGTGCAAAACCTCATGCTTTAACTTATGTGCCCCCACAGCCACAGCAATTCAAAGACTAACAGCTACTAGGTAGAATACTCTGAAGATGAATCAGAGAACAAGAACCCAAAAGCTAACCAAACCAAAATACTTAACAAAAAGGCTTGACAGCAAGACCAACAGTTCATATCAAGCAGAAATAAAGACTGCAGAATAATGACATTATCAAAGCTAATACCTAGGTGTGCTTGTGGTAAGGCCTGCAGAGGCAAATCTCTTCTGGATTAAACAGGTGCAAGAGCAGTGCTCCAAAGGAAAGTTTAGCAGCCTTTCCACTCCAGGTACAGTCTCAATGACTCATCATGAGTAACTCTACACCCACTCATACTTAATTTAAAAAAAAAAAGACAGTAAAGCCACAATGATTTAGGGGGAGCATGCTCCTCTTTGCATTTTAGTTCAGCAGATCATTTTTCTATGCTTCATCAGCTGAAGTTGAGTCTTAATGAAGAAATGACCATGACAGATTTCTTGGGCTGGATGCCAGATTAGGAGTCCAGTGGGGACTTTCTATGCTTAAAATCTGTATATTTATGCACCCTCTCCTTCCAGCACGCCCTCAGAGTGGAACGTAACATACTAATCTCTTCTGATGTGAGGCGAGATCCCACAGTCTTAGCTGAGCTGCTGGGCAGAATGAGAAAGCCTGTAGAAGAGGGGAAGCTTGCTTTCACCACCTGATGCTCTGCTTTGGCTTCCTTCTCCTGGATTTTAGCATTGACCACGGAACAAATGCTGAATACTCTGCAGGCAGAAATGCGAAGGGCAGTGGTGCGGCTGCAGCCCTTGCCTGGGATGATGGCTGTCTGGAGAGACGCATGTAACATCCACAGACCTTTCTGCTTTGGTGTGACTTAGAGGGGGGATTGCATGACTATTGCACCTTCTCCGTCGTGAAGGAATTGCTGCCTTTATTAAAGGGCTCAGGACTGGGCTGAGAATTGATTAATTCACTCTTTAGCTGTCATCACAAGGAACCAGCTCTGCCAGTGACTGTGGGCTAGTAATGTCTATGGAAATATTCTTCCCCGATTTGAAGAGGCTCTGGCTCCTTTCCATAAGCAGCCTGTTTTACAATATGTGGTATTGCAGGGGAGAGCTTTTCTTCCTGTGAGATCAGATTCAAGGAACCATCTCATCCTTGCTACCAAACAATGCAAAGTTACTGAAGAATACGTTGCTCATAGGGCAAAACTCTTTGCTGTGGCAAAATAATGCACTCAAAATAGATTTCCTTGTGTGCTACATAAGCAATTCTAGGACTTCATATGAACCCAGTTGCACATTTTTCCCTATCTGTATTTCTGCATTCCAGATTAATGGGTTGCCTAACAAAACTTCACAGTATTTTTATTTCCATATGAGATTTTTTTTCTTTTCCTTCCACTTTGACCACTGACTAAATATATTCTGCACCCATCTGCAGTCACAAATGTTGTTCTTTGTCATTCTTGAACAGACCCTATATACTTTTTTTTTCTTTTGGAGTAGCCACAAAGTGGTGAGGGTGAATGACCTCATTTTTTTTTTCCCCCTTCTTTGGCTAATTGGCTTTTGCAGTGTGGATTAAACTGGCCAGCTTGGCTCTTTAACCAAAACACAGCCTTTCCTGGTCTCTTTCATCTAGATTTTAAGAGAGGAGGCAGCCAGAGGGTTCTGCAGAGGCCGACCCTGGGTCTCAGCTCCCTGCCTGCCCACTGTGCTGCCATCCTCTGCCACAGGCCCTGCTCCAGCCACTCCTTCGGGAACGTTGCAGGGAGGCACCACAAAAACATCTGGCCAAGCAGTGTGGGGAATGTGCCTCTGCTGTGGGGATGCTGCTGGGGTCCTGGGCAGCAGAGGATCCAGAGAACATGGGTAAGGGTTGGATGCTGCAGCCCACACCGTGGCATCTGGCCAGGGCAACGTATCCACTCCCTTCCCAGGCCTGCACGGGCAGACCTCCCTGTGACTTTGGTGAGAAATGGATGGGGTGCTATCCCAAGGTGATGAATGACTCTTCGGCTTCATTTGCAGCCATGACATCCTGGGCACTGCACAAACACCAAAGAAAGCCGTGCCCAGAGAACTCACACCCTGAAAAAGCAAACAAAAGGGAAGCACAAAGCAGCTTAGGTGGCTACACAGGTATGGGACACAAACCAGGATGTCCTGGAGTGCCAGGGTGATGTCAGCATTGCTCCTCCTGCGCAGTGCTGAGCCCTCCAGAAGGCACCCCATCACAAACGTGACAGCACACTGCGGTGACACACAGACAAGGAAAAATCAGGAAACCTGCTTTCCCCAGTGCCGAAGCATCACACCAAGTCCTGCTCCCACAGGGCAGGGACAACAGCAGGCTGCCCTGAGTGCCAGCGCAGCCGGCAGAGCCCGATTCCCACCTGCAGCACACCTTGCAACTTCTAGCCATTGCTGCCTGTGGAGTTTTAATTCTACTACATGAACTTTGGACCATTTTCAAAGAAGAGTAAGTCATAAAAAGGGGCAAGTTCTTGCAGGCAGGCTATTGTGTTGCACAGACCAAGGCCTACTCAAGTCCAGAGTGCAACCTGGTTAAACATCACTTAATTTTATCTTTCCTTTATAACACACAAATATTTGCCTTTGCGTTTTCCATCAGCAATAATGAGCCATTCTCAGAGCAGCTGCTTCTCCGTGCAAGCAACGCCAACTAAGGCATCCCTAAAAACAGGGGTGCGTGGCTGCAGCAGAAGCCAGTGCTGCCTGACAAGCTGAGTTTCCATGGAAAGGAAGGGGACAGTCTATGCAAGGAGCAGAGCTGCAGCTGAGGACATGACGAACCAGCTATCTCTGCTTCCCTCTTCCCTCCCGAGTAAGCTCAACCAACTCCTGGAGCAACCATCTCCTCCAAGTGTCCAGCAGCCTTTGCTGCAGAGCAGCCCTTTGCATCACGGGGTGCAGGATGGAGGGAGACCTGGATTCTGTGGTCACAGCATATGGTGGCAGGAACCCTCCTGGTTCTGGTCACCATAAAGACTTCCTGGACACCTGGTCATACAGAGATGAAATGGGCAGGGAGAAGCAGGAGGACAGCCTCACAGCAAGCATTACCTTTTCCTTGCATCTGTGCATGTCTCCTGCTACAGGAGAGTCTTTCACCACTTTAACTCCTAGGGACAGATGGATAAACATAGCAAAGTGACTTAAATATGGTTCCTCTAAACAGTGTTAAGGTGTAAATGCCAGAGGGCACCACTTCGAGGTTTCCATGATTTTCTGTGTTGTAGTTACACACGCATCCCTTTTACCATCTGTACTGGTTCTTGCCCAGCTGTCAAATTACATCCCACTTTTCTGAGCTTGAGCGTAATAAACAATAACGGGCAATAGAAACAAAACCAGATCCTTGGGGATGCAGTTAATCTCTCTGCTTGACCTGTTTCTTTGGTTTTTTTTTTCTTCTGGCACAGTATGAAGAAAGCCGTGTGCCCTAAATGACATCAGTCAGTACCCTCGAGATGTCTGATAAGCTTTGAATTCTACCCACTTGTGAAATGTGGCAAAGGTTTGTTTTGGTCCTGTTGGTGGGAAAGAAGAAATTACATGAGGCAGATGAGGCTTAACATGAAAAGAGAAGTGGGACAGATTTTTTAAATTGTGGGTTGATGTAGTTTTACATACATCATATTCCGTTGATAGGAGGTGCTGTAAGATTTTCCACATGTTCTGGGGAAAACTGCAAAACAATTAAAGACTTGCCAGTGTCCCTCACGGGAACCATTGCTGCAAGGGAATTTTTACAAATGAACTAATTGAATTACAGTAGCTTTGAAGCCCCTGCTGTTAACAACAGAATAAATCCAGGAGTTTAGATTAGATGTTGTAGAAGTTTTGCTCTACTGAATGATTCCTTTGGCCCTTGATCGGAGCAGGAATAATGAACCAGGAGAGCCCACGATGTAACATGGTATTATCAGTGTTACACTCTTTTTTCCCCTCTCTCACCATACAGATTATGCGTTTTGGAAAGTTGAAGAAAAATCTATATTTTGGCAAAAATTTTTCTATATTGCAAAGAATTCCAGATGCTTGCAATGAGCAAACTTTCCCTACGAAGTAGATGTTACAGAGCAGTGGAAGGACCCATCCCATGCCACAAAATGGGAGATGAATCTGTGGCGCAACTGGTTTACTGCAGACTTGCAAATGCACATTCTCAGAGACTATCACTCCCATCTGATAGTAACACTGACGCTCTTCACTGGTGTTAAGCAAGGAAAGGGATGTGACCATTCTGTGCAGAAAAGCTGAGCAGATCATGCCTCAGAAAGCAAAGCTCAGAAAGCACTCTGACAGGTGTCCAAAATGAATCACTTGGAAAGATCACTTTGTGGCTGAAGCACAAGATAAGTAGGGCTGAGGTCTGCTCCCAGAAGTTCTGCTCTACACTCGGTGTGTGACCTAGAGCAAGTCACGAATTCTCTGTTCCCATTTCCTCTTTGGTGGAAATGATGACAATGATCGTGTCTATTCTCAGCAGAATTACGAGTGAGTATGCAATAACTTGCATTTCCAAATGCTTCTCGTTCTTTGCAGGAAATAAATAGCAAATATCACAATTTGAGCACTATTCCATGCTGTTATCAAGTCTAAACTAACACAACTGCATCAGAAAAACCTCAGCCCTCCCACAGGTATTCTCACATTTGCTCCATCAGAAAGCATTACTCTTCTAAGAAACCACTGTTCAAATCAGTCAGACAAAGGAGAAACTGAAAGGCTGTCCCAGAGCAGCACCTCTCTAAGCTTGCCTTGCTTTCACATTCTTGACTTGTAGGTTCTGCTCACTGTTGAAGGCAGAATATTAAATTAAGGGGCTCTTTGACAAATTATCTTATTCTTATCCTTACACTACAGCTTTCCTGGAGCTTCCTACGGTTTTGTGCTGCTACTTGTCCAAAGCAATGGCTATGCAAAGTTGCACCCTGTACAAGCACAGACTCAGGATTGAGCACATGCTGGATGCAGTGGAAAGACTTCACACATCAGCCCAAAATAAATACAAGTTCCTTGTTTTGAGTCCTGTAAAAGGCTATGAATCAAGACGTAAGAAATGATGAGGAGCTCTGGCTCCTACATCAGGGTACCTGAAACATGCTGGGCGCTATACCATGGAAATCCGAAAGTCAAAAGCTGAGCCAGTTCCAGGCAATGAGGATATTCCAAGGGGAAAAACTGCACTAAACCCAAATGGCTCCAGAAGGAAGCAGGCATGTAATGGTTAGTGACCTGAAGTAAAGGTACAAAGAGCGTTGAGGTCTGCTCTTCCTGCTGCATTGATCAGTCCTGAACACCAGGGCAGGAAAAAAGAGAGACACAGGATACCGAAGAACAGGACAAACCACCTGAAGGCTTTGATGCAAAAGTCACTTTTGAAATATGCAGGCTCATTCATACACATATAGAGGACACCTGGAAAGAAGGCATTTGAGAGAAGCCTGAGAGTGAGGGTGGACAAAATGAAATGTATGTTTTAGAGGGGAAAAAAAGGCCTGTGTGGTTTTAGGCAACATATTTAGGACCAGAGATCCAAAGGAAAGGCTCTCAGGACTGTGCGGTCAGACATTAAATTGTAAGCTGTAGACAGCAGAGGGTTTTTTGTTTTGGTTTGGGTTTTCTATCTTTCTTTTCTTGAAGCTGCACCTTGCTCTCAGGGAACCCAGCCATGGCCTGGTTACAGCACCATGTTGGGGGAAGCACTTCAAGTTGCATAAGTTATCAAGAATAATGAGACACAGAAAAATACCAGAAGTTCAGATGGTAGCAAGGCTGCCAAACATTGATTAATGGAGGAAATAAAATGTAAATAAAGGGTAGCATGGGATTTGTAAATCCTGCCAGTCTAGAAGGGTCTAAATAACCAGAAGGGAGAGGGATAATTTTTAAGCTGCATAATTAGAAAGAGCAAAGCAAGATTCTGCAGATGTAAACCACTGGAGGAAACGCGATGTACGCCATTCACAAGGCTGAGCAAGAGCTGGCTGCAGAAAATGGTCTTTCCGAGAGCAGGGGAAGACCAGCCACGATCCCAAGTGTAACACGCTGACCAGAAGCCACCTGGCATCGCACAGAGCTGCAGCCAGAGCACGCTGTGTTTGCAAACAACCGCAGAGCCAAACCTCGCTCAGATCTTCCCCCGTCAGAGGAAAGGGCTGCCCTTTGGGGCAGCTGACCTGGCACCGGGCTTGGGCTCCTGGCTCTGTCATGAACAGCACGTCAACCTCCAAGAGAGTTCTGTGGCCGCTCTGAGCCTCGGCCTCCCACTCGCGGACCCGGGGTCAAAATCCCGTCCCATGTCCCGGGGCCGCTCGGGAGCTCCCAGCATTTGGGATGGCGGGATGGCCACAGTGTGAGGGGACTCATCCCGGTGGGAAAGCTGGAAAGCTAAACCTGGGCTGCAAAACCCCGCGTCCCACGCCTGAGGGACAAGTGTGCCCACGCTCTCTCGAATAAATCTGTTCGGTAGGGTGGAGTCTGCCTTATTTTTACTCTACATGCAAATTATATCCCTCAACAACCTCACTGCAAATATTTTCTGGTTTCTCACACCCTGCCCTGGGAAGAAGCAGGCTGTTTTCCCTGCCGATCCCCTGGCTTCCTTTGCAACTTTGGGTTTGGATTACTTTGATTTTACAGAAGCGAGAGAAGCTTGTGAGTTGCTGGGATAAAAACAAAACCAAAACCCAAACAACCAGAGCGGGGGGAAAGGCAGGCGAAGCTGTTCTGCCCAGCCCCGCAGGATGCCGCGGGCTCCGACCTCGCCGACTGCCCCGAGCAGCGGGACGAGCAAACCAACCCTGCGGGAGGGATGCGACACCCACCTCCCCCTCCGCCGCCTCCCAGCCTTACCTGTTTGCCAGCGGCAGCGAGGCACAGGAGAAGGAGCCAGCAGCCTGACGGGACGGGCATGTCTGGGCGTCCGTCTCTGCCTCCTCCCGTGGCTCCTTTTCCTGCCACCGAAGGGAAACTAGATCCTTCCAGCCAAGCCCCCGCGCCCCAGCAGCGCAGCGAGGCGCATTTGAGCTGACTACTTCTCTTTCTCCCTTTCCTTCCTCTCAGCTACACGAGGGGAGAAGAGAGAAGAAGAAGATGAGAAAGATTAAAAAAAAAAAAAAGGCGCTTGGCTGTAGTTCCCACAGCATTTCCTCAGACTTGACATGCAGAGTTTTTTTTTTCCTGGCTTCTTGTCCCTCCCTTTCCTTTCTCCACCCCCTTTTACAAGAAGTTTAGTCACTATGCCCACGTCCCTCCTCCGGCCGATGGGGATTGCATTCCCGGTCAGTCCTTCTCGGCAGGCCCATGCATCCACCTGCCCCCGCCTCTGCGCCCTCCCGTTCCAGCCCCCAGCACCTTCCCTCGCTGTGCATCTGCCCTGGAATTGCCGCCTTCTCCTCTCCACCCTGGGTATCTCCTGTCACTGTCAGAGGACATCTTGGGCCTCAGGCAGCCTCCCACCTCGTCCCCCGATCCGCCCTGGGTCTGCCCCCAGCACTGAGGAAAGCTCCCGTGCCATCCCTTCCCGTGCCCTATCCCATCTCTGTGCCCGTGCCACATGTGGGTGCCAGCCTCGGCGTTCCGGCACAGCTCGAGGTCCCCTCCCTTCCCCCTCCACGTACTTTAGCTGATGTCAGGAGCGGGCGGACGGGATTGCTGCCAAGAGGGGAAGAAAGGCGGAAGATGTGCTTTGGGAGCTCTCCCAAACCACTCCACGCCGTACATGGGCCAGTCCCTGCGACCTGACTCGGAACGCTGCAGGGTGGCCTCTTGACCCCCAAAACAGCCTCCACCACCAGCCCTGCGGTAGCCGCCCTGCCTGGAAAAGAGTGGCTGCAGCTGGTGGCATGCCCGCGATGGACCGCGATGTCCCTCCTCTCACAAAGGGACAGGAATCCTCTGTGGTGCGGCAGGACGGGGCAGGGCTATTTACACAGGCTGAGGATCCAGCAGAGCTGACCCTGTGGATACAAAACCTGCCCTGTGCTCACATGCTGAGAAATAAGGTTGGGAGTGTGTTTCTGACTTAGGCAAAGAAGGAAGTTGTTCTTTCACTTATGTATTTAGATTTAACCCTTGACCAGGAAAAACTAGAGTTTCTCTATGTTTTCAAATAAATAAATACATTGAAACACAAAAGATGAAGGGAATATTAAAAACTCATCCTTCCTCGGTAGTGCTGTTGTCTGATTTCTGCTGAGAGGAATGATACACTCAGGACAGAAAGGGCTGCTGAGCTTTTTTTCCTGTAGGTAGTGGAGGGCCTGCATGCACAGCAAAATGAAGCTATGACCTTCACTTCACCCCTACATAGTTTCCAGGGGCCATAAAGCCTTTTTAATCTCCCTAAAGTTCCTTTCAATGTTTGACACCCCCACTGTCCTCAGCAAGCACTGGGCCCTGCCTGATCTGTGCTCAAGCAGGTCTTGGTGTCCTCATTCCCCTGCCTGGCCTCTGCCACCACGTGGCTGTTTGGGCACTGGTGGCCCCTAGGTGGGTTTGATGCTCCACAGTGGGCTGTGGCTCAAAGCAACACTGCATGATGTGCCTGGCTTAGGACCAGCGGCTGCTTCTGATTCCCTCACTCTTCTGGAGGTGACGGGGCAAGGATCATGCTGGTGGGTTTCAACAAGCCATCGAGCTTGCAATTGCAGTGTCAGAGCCCTGTCACCCTGCCCGAGGAGTCAGGGTCTCACGACACTTGGGCTGGACAGGCTACAGCTCTGGTACCAAACAGAACCGAGTTGGGAGTGAGGAGTAGGAGGGATGGCCACAGCAGCTGGTAGGCAACAAATGCATAGCTGACTTTCACCAGGGCTTTGCAAGGTAAATGTGTGCCCACCTTTGCAAGGGAAAGGTATATGCCCACCTGCTGGCAGTGGTGTTAGTCTTGATTGGTCCCAGAGGGAGCCCACTGAGAGGGAGGGACAGCACCGGGGGGAGATCCTTCTGCCACAGCCTCGTCCACCCATCACCAAAAACATGCAGCTCTGTGCCAGCCGGGATGTTTTAAAATGTTTGTGTTTATGGTACAAGGAAATGTTTCTTTTTAAACAGAACAGTCTGTTAAGTCTCTTCCCCTTTTCACATTTAGCACAACACTGAGGCTATAGGCTGTGTTTATTTACCAGCTGCTCGTTCTAACCACAGATTTACAAGAGCAAACTCACACTCTCATGAGCAGTTAGATGTGTTATCAGCTTGCTCTGAAGGTGTCAAGTGAAAGGTTTGAAGGCATCGAGTAAAGCCAAGCCCTGTGCATCTCAGAGGAGCTCCAGAGCATTCAGTATTGCACATCAGCTCAATTATTTTGCATTCTCACCCTTGATCCTGCCTGAGATATTTCTTGTTTGGGCTGAAATTTCTCTCATTTTCTACCACTATGTGAAAACAGCCTCTTTTTGAAAGCTTAGACATTTTCCTCTGAGTTAAATTTTATGTTTCTGAGCCAAAACCCACAGAAGCCACTACTGGGTGCTTTACAGTCTTAATTATGGATTGCAGTAGATTGTTAGAAACTAAAATGTGAATGCTATAAAATATGAACCAGGGAATGTGTAGCGCTGTCAATTCTCTCACACTTATCATATATGTCATTCTATGTAGCTCAAGTAAAACCTAAAAATTTATACCAAAACTGGTTTGTCAGCCTGTTCTAGAAATTTTTTTTTTCTCTCTTACAGAACATTATTTTTAAAGCTACATTTGCAAAGCACCTATTTTGAAAAGAATCAAAATGCTTGAAATATTAAGGTTTCAAACTTAATGGTGACATCCAGGTGCCTCTTGTTTCTGTTCACCACTGTGGCGCACAAGCATAAACTGGACTAGCCTTTGGGAAACTCTTATGAAAGAGGAGAGAGATGGAAAACCCTGTGCAGCTTTAGAGGTGTGACAGAATGAAAATACTACCTTGGAGAATTCCAGGATCCCTTCTTTAGTGAAGCCTGCCATGGAAAACAAACCGTGAGCCTGGCTGACTGCTTAGCAGGGCTGCAGTCAGTATGGATCTCTTCTTACTTCCTAGAGAGAGAAAAGTGGGTATTACCTGCTAAATGCTATTCTAAAAGAAGCACATCAATGTAATACTTTAAGTTTTGTAGCTGTATGAAAATTACCCCCCCTCAGCATCACTGTAAAAACTCCTCTTTGACAGAAGCTTAGATAAATGGCAACTCACTGCAAGCCAATGCCTGAATTTGTCTCCCATCTTTCCCAAACTTTCAACCCAAAAATCAAAGCTCAGGATATACCAGGGCATCTGAGCAGCATCTGTACACTCATGTTTACATCTCTTTGAAATGAAGCTGTTACTTCACTTTATCTATGCCACTGAACGCTCCTTAACTGCACATGGACTCCAACACCTTGTCATGCCCCCTTTCCCCAGGAGGGAGAACCAGGAGGCTCTGTGTTAAATCCAGGTCTTCAAAGTGGTATGACGGAAGCTTGGGCAGAGAAACAACGCTGAAAGGCAGATGGTTTCACCCTGGGAAGCCTTTTCACATGTGCAGGAAAGCTGTGAAGGCATTCCTTTGCCTCTCACATGCTGTCGAGGGATAGAGAATGAGACGAAGAGTTTTGATCGATCAAGATCAATGTTTTTCTATTGGTACGTGTCACAAAGGTCATTTGGGGTTTCAGACTGTGGACTAAATACAGGCTTTGGAAATATCAACACCTGCTTCTCTGCAGGTGAGCAAGAAAGGCAGCGCAGTGCAAAATTAGAGCTCTAGGAAAGATCTAGATCTCTCTAAACCAGGTGGGTGCCCGCAGCTTCTGGAGTACCAGCAATCCATGCAGAGTCTGCCATGGACCAGGGAGAAAGGCTGCCTTCAGTTGCCTCATCACCTGCCACAGGGAGGGAGCCCTACTGCATGACCCAGCATGCAGAGCTTTCTACACTTGGCTGGAGAAAAAAGGTAGAAAAATATCTGCACATTTTAGCACACGAGGCTCTAGTTTTATTTGATAACTCTAGCTATTAAAATAAATTAATTTTAAAAATGTAAATCTATTATTTGCAAAAAACCCCAACCCATACACAAAATCATGTTGTCAACTTGAAACTTTACTTTCAGTGAAAGGCAAGTTTCCATAGCATTCTTTTGTCCAGTCTCCTGGAAATTTTCAAACACACAAATATTTCCCATGACAGAGCAACTATAATAAAGCTCCTTAGTCACACTGGTGTGGTTTACACAACACACCTTTTACAATCCCACAAAAATGTACCACTGCTAAATGCCCGTCCAAAAACCTCAAGTCTGCAGCATTCAAAAGAAAAATGCTCTCAACCACCCACCGCTAGTACGTCAGGTATTTGAAGCACGTGCAAGCAGATGCTGAACTGATAGGTTATCACCAGCCACTGTGGCAGTAGCTATGCCTGCATGCTTCTGGAGGGAAACACAAAGTCATGGTGAATTTTTAACTTTGATGTTTATAAGATACCTGTTGACCTCCAACACTTGAGTCATCCTTGGGACAAGAGCAATACTGGCATGAACTGGGGAGCTTTCTCTGCCCAGGATACTCCTCAAGACCTGGAGATAAGTCCCTAAGGCTGGCAAAAACCCACCAACCCCTCAGAAGGGGGACTGAGACCCTAACTCCTTTGCAACATCCCATTACCAGCTCCCCAGAGCCACCCTGCCATTTTATCTAACAGCACACTTGATCCCAAACTCCTTTGATAACTCACCTGATTGAGATGACTCAGATCAATGGAGTGCATTCATCTGTCAGCAAAGGGTCAAATCTAAATAAGTCCACATTGCCTATTAAGCATTGCAGCTGCTTCTTCCCCACCATCACTTCCCCTCCCCTTGCAGTGTATTTAAAGGGAAGGTGCAAAAGCCTGAGAGAACGACCCACATGATCCTACAAGGCAAACGCTCTGCTATAGCTGCTGTCACTTCAGCAGGACTCCACTGTGCTGCCTTCATCTCCTGAAGAGGCCTCTCAGGTGTTGGGGAATGGGAAAAATCTCTGTGAAAGTGCAGGGCAAAGAGCAGCAGCACAAGACCACAGTCACAATAGTTTTGGGAATGGCAATATTCAAATACACAGCAAACTGTCCTATTTTCAAACACACAGTAAATGGTAGAAGAAACATTCTGCCCTCTGCCTCTGTGGGATGGTGATGTCAAGAGGGTGCAGATCAGCCTGACATGGGGTGACTGAGGGATGCAGTGGCGAGCACGTGCAATTCTAGTGCTGGGAAAGGAACCAGACTGACCACTGCCATGGTGTTGGCCCTTGACATCAAGTGGTGGGTCACTGTTTCACGTCACTGACTTCTGCAGTAGAACTGCTCATGCTCAGAAGTTTCTAGGAAATTGAAATCTTCAGTCTAAGGAAGTCTTTCACCAAACTGGAAGAGTGATGGACATTCAAGCTCAGCATGTAGTGCAGATGCCTCCAAAGACAGGCTGTTTACCACTGACTTGCCTGTTACTAACTCCGTAAGCAGAATCATCTTTTCCTACAGCTTACCTGTATGGATGAAAACTGACCAGCATTAAATCTAAAGGCAGAACACCTTAGGAACAGCTTCTCTGGAAAAATGATTACTCATTCATGGTTACTCATCTGGATTAGTTAACACACGATATATCAGTGTACACTGCTGACATCCAGGACCTGAGCAGCTTTATTCAACAACCACACTCCTCTGGGCCTTTGTTGACCAATTTCATAGCCTAAACCAAATTAGCTATGGATCCGAACGTATTTGCTAGAAACATTAGCCAAATGCACTCAGAAAACCAGTAAATCAGTTTCCTTGAAATCTTGTTGCCTTCATTCCTGTTATTCATCAGCACTTATATCTGATGTGGGAAATTCTGTGATTCCACACTGGATCCGTGCCATGTCATGCCATTTGCTGTATCAGCACACCAGCAACTTTCTGCTCCATGAACTTGTGCTGGTACTTTGGGGTTTACTTAAATATCAACATCAGCAAGTTCCACATGGGAAATTACTTAAAACATTTTGACTGCATTATATCCACCTTCATAAATGCACTAAAATGTAGAGCCACTGACTCCTGGAACAGAAAAATGCCATTAACAGTGTCACAACAGACAGTAGAGATATCCCACAAATCGGCTTTTCGGCACCTTTTAAAATCATCTTATTATCCCTATGTAGCAATGAATTCCCACAATATATTACAAAAACTCCTCCTTGTTCTTCACAAAAGATATTTTTCATGGATAATTTTTAATCTTTCAATCCATCAGCTTCCTCACCTTCTCTAGCCCCAAATCCATTCAAACACTGCTTTTAGTTCCCCTAACCAGAATAGACTTTCATGTACAGTAATAGCAGGATTGTTTTTCTTCTTGGTGCAGAAGGGGAGTGGGAAGAGACTGACAGAAGACTGAGCAGCTTTTCTTAAGGAGCTCCCTTTATTCACCTTGATTAGAAGGTACAAAAAGAGCAATTTGCCTAATTTAGAGTTCTAGAAAACAATCTCTTTCAGAACAAAATATAGGTGTAATATCAGTTAGTCTTATGCCTAATCTACAGAAAACAGATATTGAGGCGGCCAGGTACCTTCAGTCCGCTGATTGCTTTTGCTTAAGAACACAAGAGTCAGTATTTTAAATAAAGATACTAAGAATTTGTCTGAAATTGCACTAGAGGCAGCATGAGATCTTCAACATTTTAAAGCCAACAAATTGAAGAAGTTCAGGCAATGCCAATAAAGCAAACATTTAGGTTCCTTACAGAATCCTTACTCAGGCAGAGCCATAAGCAACTGAAGACAACTCTTAGGGGATGAACTGCTTTCTTTTAACAAAACATTTTCTCCCAAAAGGTTATTTTGAATAGTAACAGAAAGGGGGAGGGGGAAAGTTAATTTAAAATATTCTGGTAATTCTTCTCATTAAATGGGTCTCTCTTTTCTTTTCCAGTCCTGAATGCTACAGTGCCATAGTTAGGAGGAATAATCAGAAAAACCCCGAACGTCCCCAAACCCCTTCTTGGGACAACTTCTTGCAATCTTGAAAATCTGTTCATATTTGAAAACTAATCAACACTTTCAAAAACTCCTGCAACCAACATATACTAACAGAAACCTGAAATTTGGGAGGAAAAACTCCTGAAGACAACCTGCAATGGAAGGTTGCTGCCTACACAGTAATTTTTTCACCTCAGTAGTTACTGTGCCAGTCTTCCTGGGATCCCCACTCAAATTCCTACAACTGGTGTGAAGTAGAACCCTGAGTAGCAAAAGCTACACTTTCCAAGAGAGACTGGATCTATTTGGGGTAAAGATGCTACATTTATACTAACAAACTAAAGAGGCTCATCCCACTTTCTTTACAGTTAAATTGCTGTCACAGTTTTTTGGCTCGTGTTGATTTGCAAGTTTTCCAAACACTGGATGAAGTTCAGTGTAGGTGAGCAGCCACTCTCAGAGGCAGCAGCCCCACTTTGGAAAACAGAAGCTTAACCATGGACCTGTTATTTCAGTCTCATGCCTACAAAGCTGTCTCTGGCACTGCAACTGCTGGAGAAGTCAGAAAGAGAATGAGAAAAAAACCCCAAACCAAAACTGTAACACAGGAGATACAGGAGAGGAGGAGACCCTGCATGAAAATGGCAGTGAAGCCACATGTCTGGAAGCCAAACACACAGACAGGAAATTGAGCAAGTTCAATCTACCACCTACTATGTAAAAAGAGTTAAGGCTAAAGACTTTCTGTGCATTAGATCTCTCTCCTGTAACAGCTCTGTCGATGCAATAATTTTTTCAGGGAAGAGCAGAAGTAACAAGACAAGGCAGGTATACAAAACTTTTTATTGACAACAGAACAATAGAGAGGAACGTCACCACTTCCCATTCCTCAGGAATGTCTCCATTTCACAGTCAGTCTGCTATAAGTATACTTTCATGGTAACGAGCAACACGAAGGCATGGAGCCGTCTGTAACCTCCAGAAGAATGTTTCATCAGTGCAGTGTAAGGGGACGGACGGTGCGCACGTGAGCAGCAGGCCCTGTCACAACACAAACGTGGCAGGCAACAGCATAGGCAGAGCCAACAGGCACAGACATGAAGCACTCAGAAGCCTCAAGTTATCTCCATTATTTCCATCTAAGGGTGATACCTGACATGCTATTCCATCCATATTCTGTTTCAGGAGGGAATACTTTATTCCCTTACTTTTTTTGCTTTCCCTGTCCTCAAAGATGTCCATACTTCCAGCTGAATGGTACCGTGTCAGAGAATGCCTGAGCTTTTATATTTTGCTACCTCATACCAGTTCATGCATACACTTGAGTTTACTTTCAGAAGCTTACACTGACATAAAGAGGGGGAAAAAAAAGTGCTGCATAAGAAGAAAAGGATTTCGTTGTTAATGCTTCCTTGCGAACAAAAATATTTGGTAGTTATTGAATATCCTCCCTGTAATGTCATTTTCAAAACATATGTAGGCAGTCTACTTAACATTTTAAAGAAACTGCACATCAAACTCAACATAATTTCAAATACTCCAAAATTAAATTTGAACTGAAATTCAATCTAAACAATAAAATACCTTTAGTTTTCACAGTCCACAGAACTGCACAGTCCACAGAACTGAGTGCAAGATGAAAGCTGTCTCTCTCCTGCATAAGGTTTCCTCTGCCTGCAGAGCTGTACTGGGGACCCTGTGTAGTAGCTTACACATTTATTAACATTTATTAATTTATCATGTTTTTCTTTTACTTAATGGATGTGCATGTGGATGTGTAGACTTGTAAAGTGCTTTAAAATAAAACAAAAACCTCAACAAAAGAAATAATTCCCTCAAAAAACCACATAGATGCGAGAAATTTATCTGAAGGACTTTGTACAGCATTTACAATGTCAGCATAAAGCATCTGAAACATGAGCATTCTCTGCGGACTGATGCAGTGCAAGCAGTCTCATACATTAGATACTGCAATTCCTCTGGATTGAAGATGCACAATACTTACAAAAACAACCCTAGAAGCACAGACAAATGCTGGTGGCTCTTCCTCTTCTTTTTAGAAACATAATTAAAAAATCTGCATTACTCTCTCATAATTTAAATACATAAGTAATCTCCACTTTTATTACTTCATGACAATGACTTCAAATTTACATTATTTTAAGTACCGTCAGAATAGCTCCATGTATAATACAGATATTTGCTGATATCCTGTCAGAAAATAAAAAAAACCAAAACCTTCCACTATATAAAAAAAATTATGCTGAAAAGACAAGAACACAGAACAGGGACTTGGTACAGACTATGATTTCAGTTTTATATCAACCACAGTTAACCCAAAATTAACAGATACACAGCGATATTCAAAAGCAGTGCAAATATCTTTGGAGGTTAGAATAAAATTATACTTCAAGAACATAAGACAGAAGAAATTAAAAGGCAAGTACTTCAAGTACAGGAACCAGTCTCTGTGAGGTCCACCTTAGTGTTAGCTGGGAGTTCCTTTTCCCATCTTATTTCTTCCTCTGGAACACATTAGCCAACATTGCACCTGATGTAGTCAGCTGACCCATTTTGTTCAAAAACTTGGTCTTTGTATCTTCACTCACCAGGCTCGCTGCAATTGACATCGAGCTAGGAAAGGAAAACATTTAGTGGCATAAGACTACAAATTAAAAAGAACATTATGCTGTTATGTTATTTATTAAGCAACTAAATTGTCTTTGTGTTTCAGAGGTTTCAACAAAAAAGACCAGTCTGTGGAGAAGAATTGAAAACCCATCACTACCTAGTTCCGTACATACACTGTTAAATTGATTATAATGCGTTCACAGTGCCTGTGAAAATGGTAAAATATTTTTGTGCACACTAATTTTTAGTACCTTTGGATGTCACCACATTAGCATTCGCTACCTATTTGGGAATTGCTGTAGTGACAAATACCTCTGTGAAAGACTGGCTTTGCCCTCTCACCAGAAATGTCAATCCTTATGTTTATTTAGTGTAAGTTCAACAGTATTAGTTCAGACACGGACCTTTCTAACCCAAGTACCCTGCCTCCAACAGTGACCATCAGCAGACATGTAGAGAAGACCAAAAGCAAGGTAAGTACAAAACAGTGACCTCTCTCCTTAATTTTCAACTCTTTATTTTCCAGCTACTTCCACCTGAGCAGAGTTAAAAATTGGTGAGGACTGTCAACCTAGTAACTCTCAATAAATCTTTATTTTATATTACTTGATCAGCTTTCCTTTGATCTCTTTATAAATTTCTTGCAAACCCGACTCTGAGTCCTAGTGGGTCAGGCCCTCGCTGGGTAAGAAGCTTCTCCTTCTGGTTGTTGTGAATGTGGCTCCTATTACCTGTGCTTGGATGTTCCTACTTGAGACATACTAGATAGGACAATGGAGAGTCCATACGTTTCCCACAAACTGGACTGGAAGGAGCAATCCAATCAATGCTGAAGCTAAAAGATGCTAAGTTTTGAACAATATGTTAAGAAATTATCCCAATGCTGTGAAATTAACAGATTTTTCTTTTTAATTAACATATCAGTGAGCTCAGCTTCAGATACATATAACCATTAAGCACAGTAGGAGTCATCTGTCTCAAGATAGAGCAAATGTACATAGCAGGAATATTAATAAATATTCCATAGTTCTTATATTTGTAGTCAAAATAGCAAGTGTTTTTCAACATTAGACAAGGACAATTTTAGAAAACATTACCAAATAAATTCTCCCTTGTGAACTCAGCATGGACTCTGCATTTCAAAATTACAGCTAAGACCACAAAGTCTGTCTTACTGGCAAAGGCCTGATTCCAGGAACTGGCCTTTCAGTCTGAAAAGTTATAAACAGTTCTGTTAGACACACTTGCATCAAGGAGATCAAACTGAAGTTAACTCTGAATTGTATCAACAGAACTTGAATGATTTCTTCAAAGGTAGAAGGGATGCACCCAGTACTTTCTCCCATTTCACACCACAAAGAAAAGGTGCTTAGTGATAACGACTTCTGGTTCTTTTTAAAGTACCTTAAAAATAAAGGGGAAGCTTCTCACTAAAGCTGTACTGGGGATTTGCAGATAGTTTAATTATAAACTTTTAAAGTAAAATATTTATTTCAGGCACAATCACACAGCCAGACATCTTTGGCTTGATTAAACATCTCCAGTCAACTAATGAATCACATATTTCCAGCTGATAAAACTCAGCAGGGAAATTACTGCTGCTGTAAGATGGATGTCTTATGCAATTTCCTTTGATTTCATGATAAAGCAAGGGCATATAAATTATGTAAATAACAGTTTACACTCACTATCAGCTGGTTAAGGACAAGAAGCTGTCTCAGACTACGAGGTATTCTAGAGTTGTGTGTAGCTACGAGAACTTATCTGGGAAATACTGTACATTCCAAGCATTAGCAGCATTAAGAAAATAAAACTGCTCATTTCAGAAAAGAAAGCCTAGCAACTGATGACAAACCTGTAGTTTTAAACAAACTGTGCTCTCATTATTCTAATGATCCTGAATAAGTTAGAGAAAAACAAGGAAATATTCCATTGATTTTTGAAACAGTTTGGGGGATATCAGCCATCTGATGTCAAAAATTAAAAATTAACAACTGCAGAGTCTAGAAGTTCATGTTTTCTAATACTAGGTTAGTGTAAACAGAAATATAATCCACAGCACCCAGCATACTTAGAAGTTTAAATATGCCCCCAAAGTACTTCCATTACTATGCAAATTGAATATTTAAACTTAGCAAAAATTAATATGAAATCAAATAATTTAAGTCTCACATCTTTAAAAAATAATCAAAGAACCCAACAAAGCAATAGTGTATCTTGTTTGAAACAATCAGTCCTACAGAAAAGTCCTTGCATTTATTCATTATTTAAAAACCCAAACAAAACCCAACCCACAAACAAAAATAATGTGTAAACATCAATTTTTCTCCTGGTGTCTAGATGAATTAGATGCTACATAGAGTTCTGTTTTATGGGGAAGCTCTAGGCCAAAACAAACATTCCCAGTGGGCATTTTATAACAATCAGTTTGAAACATAAGTTTTTGCCCATGATTGAAATACCTTGTTAATCGCTAAATAAAATGTTTAGCAAAATTGCCTATCCAATATACTTAAAAATGCAAAGTTTAATCTTCTGAAAAAACTATTTCTTTGATTGCATATTATTTGACCAACTTTTTCTAGCAGCAAAGGGAAAAGACAAGATATTATCTTAGGATTGCTCTTGCATCCATTTTCATTTCTGTACATGCATTCCCATGCTGTTAACAAACCCCAGTAATTTATATCCCACTTGCATTTCAATCCTTTGTCAAATATGTATTTGTCATTGAAATTAGGAACTGAAATTAGCAAAGGCTTAGCAAGAAAACGGAGATATTTATGCATCTGAAAAGGTCATTTCTTCAGTGGTAAAATATTTCTTGTTAATTTTGTACAGCACAAGACTGCAACCATAGCCTGATTTTGAATAAGAAAGGGGAAGACTAATTAAAGAACAAAGGAACACATTGCAAGGACTTATCCTTTGCATATCTTAGTTTTCAGCAGCTGCATTCTAAAAGAAAATACACTAGATGTTGTATCAGGTTTGAATTTATCTGTTTCTGCAATGGCTTAATAGGACTGACTCTGATTTCAAAGTATTTACTATAAGTAAAGCCTGAAGTATTTTACTTTGTGCATGAAAGACTGACCTTTTTTCTACTTCATGTTTCTTTTGTTCAGTTCTTGTAAACCTTTTCTACTTTAGTCATTCTCAAACTACCAGTTGTTTCCAGGACTATGGGAGAGCTCTTTCAAGAAGTAAATTCTATCAGTTTGTTGCAGATAAGGAAGCATGACATGAACAAGCTTCAGTAATTGTCTCAATTCTCATGAACAGATTCTCTTTTCAGATACCTTCTCACACTCTTCCTGGCAACACTGCTAAGGATTTATTAAGCTATATAATAATCCACAAGAATTTACCTGCTGGCATGCCATTCCAGGCAATAAGCAGGCAACAGAGCACATACAACTCATCATAATGACAGTGAACTTTCCAAATTTCCATGTCCCATGTGGGTCTGTTGGCTACTTTTGTTATCAGGAACAAAATGTTACTTGTGCACACATATGATACCATCTCCACCATGTGAGGCAAATGGATGCATGTGCACCGTGTGTCCGATGCCTCCCTGGGGAGCTGGGGTTACTCTGTTTGTGCAAAGGTGTTTTACCAAAGTGCAACACAGGTGGCATTTTCCCCAAGTCAGCATATTTCCTAAGCAGAGCACTCACACGGGGTCAGTTGATACACTGAAGAAACTTCTCATGTGCACCAGTCACGCAAAACCAGGAGAGCAGCCTGAAGCAAGCCATTCCCAGGACCAGAACAATTCCCTCAGCCTGCAGGCTGCCACCCCCAAGGGTGGCAAAGTGTCTGCTACATACACTGCTCTAAGCACTTAGGCCAGGCACTCTCTGCTTTCTCAGATTCAGGGCAGAAATTTAAATACTGCTTTAAATGAATAAAAAATTAAGAACAAAGAACATAATTCCTATAAAATATTTGTTGTTCTGTGTTTTACACTGGAGACAGAAACAACCACTGCATTAAAGTTTCTAAAGTCTGTTTTCAAATACAGCATATGTCAGTGCAGGATTTCAGGTCACAAAGCTTGCACACCATTATGGAATACACTCTGCAGAACACTACTCTGGAGGCACATAAAAAAGGGGAAGTGGAAGTCTTACCCTTGCGGTTCTTGGACGGTCTTGTTTTCCACTTTCTGTTCACATTCTTTTATCATAGAGCTCAAAATAACCTAAGACACATAAGGAAGAGAGAGATACATGACATTTGACATTTTTCCTTTTACATTAATACTTCTTATGAAATCTACTCTGCAAATAATTTTGACATTAGCAGAACGGTTCAAAATGTTTCCCTGGTTTTTTTTTTGAGTGCCTTTGGGTTCCAGTTATCCGATAATGCCTTGTGGTTAGAAACAACAAAAACGTTCAAAATAACTTAAGGAAGAAAATATTTTCCAAATAGTTACAGAAGTTCAAGACTCCCTCCTTTTTCCTCAGGCTTTTAAACCAGAGCTAAAGCAAACTCACTTCTGTGACACACTATATCTTCATGAACATTATGCATGAAAGAAAAAGCAAGGAAAGAAAAAAGTGTGATGGCATCCTAAGACAACATCTTAATGGAAGCAAGTGCTAAAATCAACTCAGTATCATTCCTCCGGTGTCTTCCAGAGTTCCTATGATTCATGGCTTTTTTCCTTTATTTAAGCAATTACAGTGCTAAATGTTTCTGCAGAGTATTTAAGACTGAAAACGCCTCCACAGTGACATTTTTACATTTCTTCAAAAATAAAGGAATGATTCCCAATAGGAGGCTTTAAAAAAAAAGTTTAAAAATCCTACAATTAATTCATGGGACAGGTAAATGCCTCCCTGCCCTGCTCACAACAGTACTGTTTTAACATATTAAGACAAAAGCATTTGAAACACTTAGGCAAAAGAGTTGGAATGCAAAGTACGAAACTATAAATATATATATATACACACACACACATATATACACACTGCATAAATGGAAAATTCCTCTGCTCACAGCTCAGAAGAAAGCTAAATATTTTTTTGAGACACTAAACTTAAAATCTCAAAGCTACAAGCAATTAAAATTAGTAGTGTCTTACCAAACCTGAATATATACAACAAAGGAAAAAAACCTATTTCCAATCTCTAAAATACAGATCAGTCACTAATGGTTACTACCAATTGGTAACTATTTTTAAACATATTTGTATACACTGAAATGCTGGTTTCTGTCAAGTCACTTTGGACATCTGCAGCACAACCATTGTTTATACTGATAAGATGTGGCCTGATCTGCAGATCTGTGCCACTGCTCACTCTATTTCTCCACAAGTATTACTTCAGCATTTGAAACATTTTAGGTAGCAGGTGTTACACACCCTTGAGTGTTTCAGAGAGTGGCATTCAAACTCTTCCTGCTAAATTTGCTGTCCTCCATTTGCATAAAATGTTATACAAATCCATAATGCTCAAGAGTGCAGAGGTACAAGAGAAATACATCCAGAATTCCAGTGAAAAAGAAAGCTTTTTGTTCTGTATCAAAAAAGCCCTGAAATTTCTAAGCACAGCTACCATAATTTTTGTTACTTAGCATTTCTACCTGTGCACTGGAGTTTTCCTACATTTTTGTACACCTATCTGAATCCAGATGTTCCAAATATCAACAATATGAAGTCTTGATCAAAGGGGAGAATAATTCGTCAAGGACTCAGGATCATTTCAATAACACGATGGAGTTCCCATCCATTGCACAGCTCCTTCTGGGAAGGCTGTGTAATTCTTGGATGAAGTGGAACAATTTTTCCCTCTTCCCCCAATTAATTTCTAAATTTCTACATTATGGCTTTGCACACACTGCTCAGACCTATTCCCTTGGGTTCTCTTTATTTGGTTATAGGACTGATTATGAAATCACATCTCCTTAAAGAGAGATATTTTACAGCACTAACTCTATATTTAGGGACACTTAGGAGACTTAACATGCTTAAGTCTTATAAACAATACTGCAGTATATGGACTAAATATTTTTATCAAGTACTGACTCACTATCATGCAACTCAAGTCCAGTTACTTTGAAAACCCATAGAAGGTAAGTGGAAAACAAGGAAGAAGGGACTTGACATTGAACTAGAGACGCTGGTAAAGTATCTGAATGTCTGCACAAGGTGAAATGTTTCTTTTAAAGATGAGAAGGTCTGACCTAAATGCCCAACTTACACTTTCATTTATACAAAAGAAAGGAAAACAAGTATGAGGTATGAGTGGTAAATGCTGCCTGACAGGACCACACAAGCCGATTCCACAATGTTACCCTTCCAAGATGAGCATAAACTCACTACTGACATTAGAGCCATTAGAGCTAAGGCTCTGTGATTTAGAAAATGTGTGTTTGTCAAGTGATATGCCATTTGAATAATGAATAACATTACAGTGGCCAAAATAACAAAAAAGGGCTTAATTCTGTTTATGCAAATGTCAAATTATTTGAGACAGTAAATGGCACTCATTTCAGAAAACGTGATTTTAAGAGAGAAGGCTTCCAAGACAGACACTAGAACTCAGTGGCCTCAGAAGCCTCTATCATGATGCCTATAAACATCCTGTTGAAGCAGGAAGCTGATCAAGCACCAGCTACCCATTTCTACAAAAAAATGGATAAAAATTGTAAAGCCTGTAGTGAGTTTTCTAACCCATTGGAGCAGGAGTAAATATTTTTCATTTTATATTTCTCTCTGGCTAAAAAAACAAAGCACTTGGCATCATGCCTGAAGTCATTTAATCACAGTAATGCAGAATGTGGTAATGGAGGACTGAGAGCTGTCTTTACTTATTGATTTATTTTGAATTCTATTTCAGTCCTCAAACTCAATCAAACCTCTTGTTCTAACTCAGGGCATCTTTTGAACTATGTCTTTAAACCTCAGAAGTTACATTACCTACAAAAATGAAGTAGCAGTATTTATATCAGTTATCCCATTAGCGAAAGAAAATGAAACTTTTGCCTACTGCAGCTTTCAGATATATGCTTAAAACTTCCCAGTCCATCTTCCAGCCCCTTCTGAACACAGAGTATCTATCACTGCTACATCTTCAGTGCTGCCTGTGGTAAGGAAACACAATTCTGCTGCCTTTGAGTGATGCTCAGGTCACTACTGTTCCTTCTGACTCAGCCTCTTGGACTCAGATTCTTTCCTTTCAGGTTGAAAAGTTCTTCCAATAATAATATACAGAAAATAGGATTGATACTATAGGCTTTTAGATGAAAAGTGTAACTGGAAGAAGAAACTTTGTTACTGAATTTAAGAATTTAGGACTCCTAGAGAATACAGTAATCTCAATTCAGTCACTTTTGTAAACACAAGGAAAATAAATTAATTTTCTCACATACAAAGTAATTAATGAAAGTGCAGTATTAACCTTCAAAGACTACAACAGTATTCCTCTGTACATTCTGATTAAATCTTTTCCTCCATCCCTTGAAATGTTCATCCTCTTAAGATTTTCCCCAACATGCAACTAAACGACATCTCTTTGTTTCAATCTCTGTTAGTGTTCATCCTCTTCAAGTACGTGCCAAAAAAGTACACACGACCAAGATTTTCAAGTTGCTCAAGTTGACTTCTTCTGCTAACTTTTTTTTGGTTTTTGCTGCTTTCTGTAAGTTCCTACTACCAGAGGAGATCTTGTTCACTCCCGTGTTGTCCTGCCTGCTTCTTTTAATCTGCTCTTTACAATTCACAGAACCACAGAGTGGTTGAGGTTGGAAGGGATCTCTGGAGGATCATCCAGTCCAATCCCCTGCTCAAGCAGGGCCATCTGAAGCCAAATGCCCAGGAAGAACATGTCCAGATGGCTTTTGAGTATCCAAGCACGGAGACTCCACAACCTCTTTGGACAATGTGTGCTACTGCTCAGTCATTCTCACAATTAAAAAAACCCTAACTCTGCCCATGGTCTCTGGTCCTGTCACTGGGCCTGGCTCTGTCCTCTTTGGACCCTCTCTTCAGGTATTTATCTGTACGCTGATAAAATAGACCCAAGCCTTCTCTTCTCCAGGCTCTCATTCTCTCCAGCCCTTCACTGGACTCTCTCCACTAAGACCATGTTCTGTACTGGGGAGCCCAGAACTAGACACAGTACTCCAGATCTGAAGTGTATCCCAGGTATTTTAGGACTCTACTTCCCTAATCCTCAATAGTTTGTTTCCTGCATCGCACAAGTTTTCATCTGTATTTCCTTGGATATACTGTAGCCATCAATTTTAGCGTATCCTTTGTTTGATTAACTTAAGGATGGTAAAAACGTTTCCTTTTTCTCCAATCTAGGAAGACCTGTGTTTCTACATGGACTTCTGACAGTTGAGTATTTGTCTGCAGAGGTCTTCAGCTTAGAAACACATTTTACAAGATTTTACTGGTTTTGAAATCATGTGGCCTTTATCAAAAAACTCCTCAATGCCACGCTTTGATACCCCTTATGAGCAGCTCTCCTTAACTTCTGGTTTTAAATGCCATTACATTTCAGCCTCTACATCTCATACTGAAATTCGTAAACATAGCTGCTCACCTCATGCTCTGGAGAGAGATGTTCCATGTCAGTTCGTAAACACTTCAGTCCTGGTAAAAAGTGATTGACCATTAAATCCTCGGAAATAACTAAAATCCAGGTTGTTAAGGTATTATAAGGATTGCCTTCTGAAATGATACTTTTTTTTTTCTCTGTCTTCTGATAATGTTGTTCTATGGAACACAAGGACAGCAGCAAAACTAAGAAAATGGAACAGCATTTGATACTTCATGACTAATAAAAAAAGATCTTAAACATATTTAACATCATGTATTTCATACATCCATACAATTCTTTTAATATTTTTTCTTGATTTATTGGTTAAGTTTAAGAGTTTTGTTTTTGCAGCTTTGTTTTTTAAAGTATCTATCAGTTCCACTGTATGGAGTCCGGCTGAGCTGGAGTTCATTTTCCGCACAGCAGCCCTCAGTGCTGTGCTTTGCATTGGTACCTAGAAAGGTGCTGAGAACACAGCAGTACTTCAGCTACTGCTGAGCAGTGCTGGCACAGCATGGGTGCTGTCTCTCAACATTCCCCCCATCAGCAGGCTGGGGGTGGGCAAGATCTTGGGAGGGGATACAGCCTGGACAGCTGACCCAAATTGACCAGAGGGATGTTCCATACCATATGATGCCTGCTCAGATACAAAAACTAAGAGAAAGTAGGAGCAGGGGCAGGGTCCATTTGTTACTATGATGTTTGTCTTCCAGAGAAACTGCTACATGTGCTGAAGCCCTGCTTCCCGGGAAATAGCTGGACATTGCTTGCTGATGGAAAGTGGAGAATAAATCTTCTGTTTTGCTTTGCTTCCATGCATGGCTTATGCTTTACTAAACTGCCTTTATTTTGACCCATGAGGTTTTCCTCCATCTGATTTTCTTCCCCACCCTCACCCCATCCTGCTGAGAAGGGGAGTGGGAGTGGCTTGGTGGGCACCTGGTGTCCAGGTAATCCATGATATTCACCATCTCTGAAAACCTCTCCCTTATGCTGAATAGACCATGTTTTACATGACAAACTTAGTTATTTCTCAAATATTAAACTTCTCTCACCGCCAGAGAAATAACAGCTAAACTTCCCCTGAAAAAAGGATACAACAACAGGAAAGAGCACTGTAGGATTCAAACAGGTGGGTAGCGATATCCAGTCTCTTCGAATCAACAGACTGCTGGTTGTTGACCAAGGCTAACTTGTGCAAGTGTGGAATAACAACTGGAAAAGTAAATACAGAAATAAGTATTTGAAACTGCTTTCCACAGACTTATTTAGCATTAAACAGGTGTTATGTGGCAACTGCAGGCACCCGAAACTTCACACATCAGCATGGAGTGAGAACTGCAACCAATTGCTTTTGATGGGATTGCCCTTGCATATTTAATGGATTGACTCAAACTTGAAATAAAAATTTGTGGTAGCACCACCTAAAATAAAAAGATACCTTCAAGTACCTTTGAAATAGTAACTGTTTACAGAAAAAAAAGAAAAACCCCATCAATAAAACCAGCATACCTATTAGCTTTTGGACAGAGAGAGGAAGACTGCATCTTCCCATGGATACAACTTACATTCATCTCTAAATCTGGGCTCAGCATTAGGTCCAACTCTTCCAAATGTTTTTATGATTTCTGTATGTAAAGAATGTTGGTCTTGATACTGAGGGTCCTCCAGGAAAGATGCCAGCTGCATTTTTACTCTCTCCAGAAGCTTAAATATTCCCAGAGAAATAGAAAGAACACAAAAGAATGAAGATGCTAGAAATTGTTATGATCAGTTCAGAGTATTTTTATAATCTTCCATATTTCAGATGACAAATCTTGGACTTTCTTCTAATTTACAGATTTTTTTCTAACAGGATGTTCCAAGCTCTTTCAATGCACCTCTACGTTTTAAAGACTGTTACCAGGATTTTAATCTGATCTATATTTTAACAACAGACAGGTGCTTCCATATAGCTGATCTTTCCTCCTAAGGTTTCCTTGAGTCTGATACTCCCTTTTTTACCTGCTATTACAGTTTCCCTCTTACTATTAATAAGTACAGAGTTTTCCTGTTTAATTACAACTTAAGTAATGGTGTTTTTTCTAATGTATCTCAATTACTAGGCTGAAAATGTTTTTGCAGAGGACAGAGATGCAAAAGTAACCATCATAAAATCAATGGAATTAAAAAGATTTCTTCAACTAAAGGCTAGAAAACTGAAAATAAGGTGACATAGGTATTTAATTTGCATTCAAAGTTGAAGAAAACCCCATTTTATGATATATTTTGGAAGGTGCTATCACCTCTGTACTCTAAGGCTTATTATAATTAGTGCAATGGATACAGTAATTTCTGTGTGATAACAAAACTATATTCTTCCCAACTGATTATAGGCATGCATTCCAAGCTACAAAATTCTAACTTTTCCATCTTCCAAGTACGTGTGAGTCATCACTGACTTGACTCACATTACTCACATTTCCTCAAACACATTCTTTTAGAATATGTCGAAATTACGGGAAGAGTGCAAGCTCTGCAAAAAGCTGCAAGGACTTACAGAAGAAATTCAATTGCACAGTTGTTACATTAAACAAAATCCAGTTTTCTACTGCTTGCAGCAGAATTCTGAGTGTCTTCAGAATTCTTATCTTTTACCATAGTATCATCATTTAAAAAACGAGAATGAATTGCATCTCTACATTATCTTCAGGGAATACTTTGATAATGTCATTATGTCTTTCAGTGCCATCTTGGATACCAAGGGCTAAACCAGCATATATGACTGGAACAACAAGAGTCTTGTGCTCTTCTAAAGTATTTGGGAGCCAAGCAGGATTTCCTAAAGCATCTAAAACAGTACAATATACTTATGTGGACATTTTTGGTCACCATTTTAAAATAGAACTATTTCATTTGGAAATAACTGAGTTAGATTTCACAACTGTACTGGAGAAGGTTTTAAAAAACATTTTGAGCATGGGATTTCCCATCTTCTAGCACAGGCCTCCCCTCTACTTATCTGTCTCTGTTTATGTTTGTTTGAGATTTAGAAGGAAATGCTTTTATTAGTTATGAGGGTTGGTTTGTTTAAAAAAAAAACAAACAAAAGAGGCCATTGCAAAACCGGAAAGCATTTTGGAAGAGAATATGGCAACGAAAGAAAGAAAGCATTTATGAGTTGCCTTTTCTTTTACTCTGGATTTATAAAAAAGTCATCCACTTCTTATGCTACAAAAACACAGGTGGCAACAGGTGTCTTACCTCTCTCTGAGTAACAGTTTCCATGATGGTCCCAAAAGCAGGAATTGTAGCAATCCTTACTGAACTACAATGGAAGAACACAGCCTTTTAACATGCATTAAACACCAAGAACAAAATAACTTAAAGCAGAATTAAAAAATTAGTACTTTTAAGTTACATTAGTTTCTAGCAATGACAAAAAAAAAAAAAAAAAAAAAAAAAAAAAAAGCAGACCAGGAAAAAGACAGGATTAACTCAAGGTCTCAGTCTGAAACTCACAATTCAGGATCACTGGACAAGGTAACAAGGGCCGGAGCAACCCGCTTGTCAACTAATGCTTCACTCATGCCTCGAAGAGTCAGCTGTAAACCAGTCAACATGCAATAAAAAACGCTTTGGTAAACTTGAAGAACTGGGTTAGCTGTGACTGAGGATGGGCAGGCAGACTCTTGGGGTTGTTCTTGGTTTAGTCACCCACACAAGACATTAAAGCCACTAAGACTCTATTCATGCTGTAGCATGTTAGTAACAAGTTGTTAGTGAGATTAGCAAAGCATCCCTCCTTAGCTTGAAAGAAATACCACATCAGAATGTCCAAGAAATGAAGTGCCACTGTTGTCTATCAGAAATGAGATGCAGCCAAAACTACTTTGCATTTCATTAATGCAGATGATACTCAATTTTGCAGTAGCAAAGCTGATAGCATTACAGAATAGTAGTATCCAGCTTTCTGTTGGAAATGATGCAAGCAAATTTGAAAACTGAGAACATGATTAAATATAGAAAACAAAAATTAAATTATATGGATTTAACTTTTCTATTTAAAGTTTCTTCAGGATTTTTATACAGTTTAATTCCAGGCGTTGCAGTAAACCTTTCAATTTAGAAATAAGTGATTTAAAGGTTACTTTCCTTCAAAAGTAATTCAATTTTTGTTCAGCTAGATTAAGAGACATAAATGATGGTTATTTCTTTCTAAGTATCAAGAGGGATGCTAGGTATATAAGACAGGGAACTTACATTTCAGGGTCACTGGAGAGAGTAATGAGAGCAGGAACAACTCTCTGAGCTACCAGAGTTTCATGTACCCCCTTCACCAACAGCTGAATGGTCGGAGCAGGGGGGTATCACAGGTGATGCACGGAAAGAGCGAGCACAGTATCATGGGAAGAAGAACGGCACAACCAAGAGAGAGAAAGACAAAACACAAAAAGCAAACCAAAATTAGAAGCTAAGCAAATACTGCTACACTAGAGCTTCATAAATGCAAAGGCGTGAAGAAAGCTAAAGTGGTCTGGCAATCAGCACAAACATGACAAATTCAACAATACCACGTTTTCTCTATTTTCAGACGTTTTAAAACTTAAACTCAAACCTTTAGCAAGTAATTGCATGTTTTATTTTAGATACCAATGTAATTACATATTATAATTATAAATAAAGTTATGTATAATTAAGTACTAAAGCAATGTCAATTTGAATTTGACAATTTCATGTAAATGCTGCTCCTAACTCAATACAACAGTATTCATCATAGTAGGTGTGGCTGTCACATGCAACACAGAAGTCTTGACTAGGCCAAATGTGTGTAGATTTTCCCATACTGAGTGATACCTTTCACACCTTTTACAACAAGACAAACAGCACCTTCCTAGCTGCCAAAACGCTTTCCTGAAAGTCATTCAGCACTACTTGACATTTAACTACTATCCAAGCAGTATGCATACTGGTCTATGCTGGTAGAAAATGGAGAATCCTTAAATTATCCATGAAGTTAATTTCCTCAAGTCTTTTTGCAAACTAAGGAAGAGATATATTTGTTGCAGTGCATCCCAAATGTTAAAAGCTTGAAATCACAGTAAAATTCATTATCCCCAAACACAACAAAGTTGGTTGAACCCAGATGTTCCCAAGTGATTTTTTTACATTCGACGTAGCTATACACAAGCATTTGCTGCAGATGTTGCAGGTGCCCTTTACATGCTTTATTCCTATGAAAACCTACTAATTTTCAAAAATGTCAAGCTGCAAATTTTTTTCATATTCAACAAAATGGTGGGTTTTGTCTTCATTAATAAAAAGAGGAAAAATTAGATATTTCCATTTTGTGTCTCATGTAAGGAAGTCTGCATGTATTTGCTGGTTTTAGGAGATAAATATAAAAAGCTTATCAGTAAGTTTATGTGAGAAATATGAAATTTCTTTTTAATATTTGGCTATAGTCTAATTCCTCATATTGCATAATAAACATGAATTAAATTCTACGTTTTTCCCCTGGGAAAAGAGGTAGCTGCCAGTCTATCAGTACCAAAACCAGGCAGCATTTACATCCTCTAACAAGAGAAGATTTTACATTCTGCTATATGTTAGAGCATTCCTGCTTTACCAACTCTGAATTTAAACCAAAGTAAGTTGTGAAAGATTGGAAGGAACCTGACTTCCCAGAAGCTTCCATATAAAGGAGTTGTTCTTATTAAGCAACATTTGTGTGTGCATGTCTGTGAGTGCATGCATGAGTGCACACAGACATTGAACAGTGTGGCCTCACAGACAATAACTGGAGAAGGAAGAATGGGGAGAAGTGGTGTAAAAACATAAGACACTATTGCTGCAAAGCACCTGGAGGAGGCAAAGTTGCAACACCCTATACTTGTTATTTAGAAAGTATTAGGATGTCAGTTCAACTACAACATTTTAACATTAATACATTTCACAATTATTTACACTGGCAACAACTCCAAGTGCCAATCTGTTGAGTTCATGGGCTACTCTTCAAACAGCTGTTAAGGACATAGCTCACTGTTTGCTTATGATGGTTTTACTCTCATCTACAGCTTTACTAATTTTCACATTTATTAAAATAGAGAATGCTTGTAATATTTAATCTTGGACAAACAGGGACTTGAGTTTTCTTTACCAACCTTCCTTTTGAGAAAAGCCTACCAGTTATACAGTGCTCTGAAAAAAAATGCAAATGCTTGGGGATTTGTATAATTAGCAAACAATTTAGAAGGATCTCAGCTTCATTCCTTTCTGGTCTGCCACATTTCTAAGTATGGTAAAGCATGATAAACAGATGCGTTCCATCATACAGAAAATAAAACATGCTTTGTAATACAAGTGTCATTCTCAAGATGTGTCCCTAGCCCTGAACCCAAACAGACCAGCAAATCTTACATATAACTCAACTACCCGCTTCACATTCAAACCAAAGCAATCAAATATGTTTGTATCAACATTCAAAGGGGAAACTACTGACTAAAAACATTAATACAGAAGCAACAGGAACAGCTGGATGGGCAAAGCCGTGTAGCAGCATGTAAGGTTAGACAGACAATGTAAATTTTTATCTTGTTTTGATTCCTCTAGATCATTACTTACGCATACTAGAGCTTAAAAATGGTAGCACAAAGCTTCCTGCCCCAAAGGAGCAAAGGAGTGGAAAGGCCCCACACCACTTCTGTGTCCTTCCAACCCTTAACAGACTGTAAAGGTTTGGTAAAGCAGTTGGGCCTGCACTCTCTGTGCTGTTCAGAATCTTTACTGTTCTCATACAGCTGTCCTGCAGGTCACAAACTCTTCATCTTACTATCTAATCATAAATGGGCTTTGCCATTCAGCAGCCTCTGAGGTTACAGAAATTCCTTGAGTGATGGAATCTTCCAGTAGTGAAACCAACTATTACCAACTCTTTGCACAGGTGACTTCCCAAATTTATATAATGCCCTGTATAAATATGTATTCTATGGCTATCCAGGAAATGGCAATATGCTACTATTTTCAAGTAAGAAAAGCATCTAAAAGAAAGCTCCCTGGGCTTTAGTAAAAATTGAAGTATGCTAAGAAACAAGATATGAAATAGCATACATAAACTGCCTAAAAATAATCAACATGCAGCTGAATTTGAAAAGAAGCTGCAACCAAGACAACACCCTGTTGTAACTGAGGTCTTTCACATGTTTGGCTAATGTTTATTAGGGGAAAAAAAAAGCTTATTATTACAAATATGATATAAAAAATGCTTTTGTGAGATGGAAAGTATGCAAATGTATTGTAAGGGTGTCCAAAAATTGCCATCTCCTTTTTAAAAGGAGGGGCAAGAAAAATCCCCAGAAACTAAGGATGCCGTTGGATGCTTTCAACTGAAGTCTAAGGATGGAGCTTGTTGTGGTTGTTTACTGCTCTCTCTGCTCTGACTTGCAGAGTGTCACTGAAGAAAGTTAATGGATATGTTAAGTGCTCATTTTTTCTGAGGCAGACTTGAGATTCATTTTTGCAAATGGATACAAGATGTCAGGTTCAGCTAGAGGACCCCTGCAAAGCTATCCAAATGAGTCAAATGTGGAAGAAATGCTCAAAAAAGAGAAGGAAAAAGTAATGGTGATTAAAAAGATGTGTTTCTAACATGCAAAGGACAAAAAGTTCTTTGTTCAGCCAATGGAGCATGTCCCAGGGTGTTTGTATAAGCTTTTTAAAATGAACATGTGATGAAACAAAGGCATGATGTGAAAATAAAAGCAAACTTATTAGGTATACATTTGAGTCTTTATTCTGACCAAAATTTATGGACGTTAAGGGAAAGATGAAGCTGTCATTATGACGCAAGTAAAGTAACTGTAAATTCTTTTAAATTCTTTTAATTTTTACAAAAAATATAAAATTGGTTACACGTGTGTCTTCACCACCATGTCTGGTACAAAGAAAGCTGATTTGAATTACAATGCAAGTGCATTGTATGAACATACACAAGACCTACTGAAAATGGTAAGTTGTATATTAGACTACTGATGATGTGTTGAATAGCAAAAGCAGAAGTTAAAACTCAGAGATGCTTATGTTTAACTAAAGACCTATAGAAAGATGTGCTGCTGAACAGAGAACAGATAAAGAAAAAACTGAACAACAATCTCCTGCTCCATCACACAGTACACAGCTTATTTCTTTGTAATTATTAAGAATGTAGCAACATTGTCTGATCCCTGTTTTAAAAAGCAAATTCTAGTTCTAAAAAAGTGAAAAAATGTTTGGATAACACTTACCTCAAACATTCTAGCAGCTGTACATCGAACAAGAGCAGAAGTATGGACAACTCCATACCATAAAACAGTTAATAGCAGCTCATGATAAGCTGGGTTTGCACTAGAAGAAAACAGTTGGGTAATTGATCAAACAAAAATATTCCCAAGGCCTAGATATGTTCTTTACCTAAAAAATGCAGTCTTAAGAATTCCTTGTTCAGCAAATCTAAAACTCCAGTGTTTATCTGTTCTGAAGAATACAAAATACTTATCTCATTCTGAAGGACTCGCAGTATGCTGCAGTCTAGAAAATATGCTGCATTTTTAAGTTAATTTAAAAACCCCTAAGCCCAACTTTAAGAACATAATTTTTAATGAATTATTATATTGAATGCAAATACATATCCAGAACAAATGACAACAGTATGATAAATACAAAACTAATTTCCATCTCAATGAGTTATTTTTGTGGAATTTTTTTGTTTGGGTTTTGATGTTCCTCTTTCACACTTCAGATTTTTTTTTTTTAACTGCTACATTTTTAACCTAGAAATTACATTTACACCAGGGAAAAGAAGCAAGTACACCCTTTATTCACCCAAAGCATCACAGTTATTTAAAATTACAAACAGATTAGCAGCTTTTAATAAAAGCTTCTAATGTATTTAGATGTAGTCAACCCCAAGGTATATTCTTTACCCTAGTTCCACAAAGGAAGCTTTCAGGCTATCCAGAGGAGCATGGGACAGTGAAAGCATGGTCATTACATCTTCTAGGAATCCAACCAACAGCTTGCGGTCTTCTTCCTGAAAGAAGGGAAGAAGGGAGTACAGTGATGAATGTGCTGGAAGGATTGCTGAGGTTTTGATGACAACCAACAGCTACAGAGGCAACGAACTATGAAAAAGAACAAATGAGATTAAGCATTTAACAATTTTCTTAGGAACTTCAAAAATGTGGTTAAAGAACAAGAGCCTTTCAAAGCAACCACACAAAGAGATTGTGTTCCACCAACTAAGCACATACTCATGCATAAAATGTTTTACTAAAGAAACTTTTAAGAACAGTACTTAAGCACACTTATGACTCCTCAAAGTTTATAATTGGTCACAATCCACTAAAAATTTGTAAGATTATGAAGAATTGCTTTTTCTCCTGTAAGGTATGTATATACTAGAATTTGACTGCTCGTTACTGGAGGATTAGGTAATATTTATAGTGTGTTTGTTTCAGTACTAGGTAACACTAAAATTTTAAGACTCCAACTAGGCCCCAAAAGGCAATTTACCTGTTTCAGTAAATTTTGCACAATGATGTTTGCAAAGTTCACAGTTAAATGGCCGAGAACCCATTTCAGGAACAACATTAATAGAGTTTTGACAGAGGAACATGGGAACAACATGATCTAACTGTGCATCACCACCCAACTAGAAAACTTTGCTTGTAAATGTATTTACAGTTGCTGATTCATCTATCTTCCAAGCACAAGAACAAGTAAGTTTTCAAAGAACACAGTAATGTATAGGTATGTTTGAAAAATAAATTTTTCACACCATTTTATCTTTAACAAAGAAACAGAAACTCAGACCTACCTGAATATAACATGTAAGGACCCCTGTTGCATAGATGGGAACTGTGGCTTTTGTTAGCACTCCATTACCTGCTGTGGAATCTAATGAAGCACAGTGAAGAGTTTAGGTTTTACACATACATATGAGTATAAAATATATGTATTATGCATAGTAGACTTACATTTGTGTATTTAACTATTATATTTAAACACCTTTTTATATATACATGAAGAATTTATAAGCATATATATGCATATATGCACAGATGTGCTAAAATACTGTGCAAGGGGCATTTGGATTTGAGATTTTTTTTTACCTTACACACAATCTACAGCTTCAGAGTATTCCATTCAGATTAAGACTAGATTTTTCAACATTTCACAAAGATAACAAATTTTAGAACTGCAGCCTGAAAATGTTATTTGAACAAGAAATTGAAAATTTTTTTCCCTGTTGCAGTTAAGATCAATTTGTTTGACTAAAAAGCTACTTACCTATGTTTTCCTCAGACAGTCTTAGGATTTCCTGGAACTGTGGTTTTACCTATGCAAAGGATGATGAACCCAATGTAAGAAAACTTGTCACCAGTGTCAATTAACTTAGAAAAATAAAAGAATAGCAAAACAAAGCAAAATAAAATTTAAAAAAACCCCAACAACTCCAAAACCAAACAACAACAATCCCCTCTCTCGAGGCAGCACGTATTGCTAACAGAGTTCTATAAATTTATCTTTAGGTAATCATCTCATGTTTGACAATTTTCCTTGAAAGTAGTTTTTAATTATACTCAGAAGTTATTTTACTGAGAAAAATTATATAATTCCTTGATAAAAACGTTTAGATATCACCAACAGAAAATATTTCAGGCTGGGAAGGCATCAATTTCAAATTTTTTAATCAAGTAAGGCTGGACTACTTATGCACACCACAAAAAGTGAACAGTATGCTACTCTGAAGAAAGAAAGTTGTTAAATAACCAGAATTAGGATGATCTCTCCTACTCTCTCTGTCATTCACAAAGAAAATATGAAGAATATAGTTTAAAAAAAAATTGTCCCTGGTTGGGCAAGATGAGAAGGCCATTACAAAATGACCAAAACCTGAAAAGGACACAAATAGAGCTCTAAACATAGCAAGTTTAAATATACTTGTGCAAAAGCATCAGTGTGAAAATACAAATGGTCACAAAGTGTGAGTGTTCTGACATACTGCAAATATAGAGAAAATGTGTTATCAAGGCACTATTTATGTAGAATATTTAAGGTAATATCTTACCTTAGTGTTTGTAAAAATTTTCCCAAATGTCCTACAAAGTCTCCAGAAAAATCTAGAGAACTCATGAACACAGGCAGTTGATGCTACATTGATCTTGCCAACTATTTCTATAAGCTGTGGTAGCCTAAAAATCGGGAAACGAAAGGATAGTAAATACTACTCTGATTTTTTGCTTTTGTCTGTTTACATTTGCATAGTTTTACTGCTTATATTAATAAATACATGCACACACAGAGCACTACCGGTTCTAATAAAATTAACTACATGTTCTGTACAATTCCTGACCCGTGAAGAAAGCAGGAGTTTAAGTGCCAGAAAAGTCTGACCCACACTTTCAAACATCTGTTGCTATCATCAAATAGTCAGAATACAAAAATCTTTACTTCACAAGAGAACTATACCAATGCAAAAATAAAAGAAACAAGTTTTCAGAGCAAATAATTACCTACATGTTCTGCTAGACTTGATATTTTCTGAATAAAATCAAAGTCAATTCAGCATGAAAATTTAAATGCCTAAAATAAATTCAAACTTTTCCTCTTTAGTAATTCTCAAACACAATCATTTTTAGCACTCTTATATTCAGTAATTGTTAAACATGACCATGCTTAAGAAGTATTAACTTTGACACATTTTAAAATTAGGTATCCTAGGACACAAATTAACTCACAGCTGATTCACTACCCATAACAGAGTCTCCCAGCCTGTGGTGCCCTCATGTTCTAGCTGATGGTCGTACAGTTGCAACAACACCGCCAATTGCTCGCGGCTTCCAATGATGACGGCGACGTCCTGAAGAGGCGACACGGGTCGGGGAAACCTAGTGACTGTAACAGCACAGAACAAGCAACCATGAACGAAAGAAGATGAAAATACCATGGAGGTGATGTCAGAAACAACATCTAAGAAACTGTGAAACTCATTAAGTGCCTTCTCTATAAGGTTATCAGTTTGCTTTTTAAAAATCAGTGAGCTAAAATCATCCCTGAAGAGATTATGTAACCCTTAGTTAAAAAGAGAAAATACTGATACAGGGAGATTGTATTATTATTATTGCCAACACAGCTTGACCAAGGTCAAACCCTGCCTGACCAACCTAGTAGCCCTCTGTGATGGAGTGACTACATCTGTGGCCAGGGAAGAGCTACAGATGTCACCTATCTGGACCGCTGTAAGGCATTTGACAGTCTCCCAAAACATCCTCTCTAAACTGGAGAAACATGAATTTGATGGATGGGCTTTTCAGTGAATGAGGAGTTGACTGGATGGTTACATCTGGAGGATAGTGGTCAACGCTTTAATGTCCAGACGGATATCAGTGACAAGCTGTGTCTCTCAGGGGTCCATACTGGGACCAGTAGTGTTCACTGTCTTCATTAATGACATGGACAAAAGGATTGAGTGCACCCTCAGCAGGTTTGCAGATGACACCAAGCTGAGTGGTGCAGGTGACACACCTGAGGGCCAGGATGCCATCCAGAGGGACCTGGACAAGCTTGAGAAACGGACCCATGGGAACCTCATGAGGCTCAACAAGGCCATGTGCAAAGTGCTGCACACCTGGGTCAGGGCAACACCCTGCACCAATACAGGCTGGGGGATATGAAGGGATATAGACAGCAGACTTGAGGGTGCTGGTGAGTGATAAAACTGGACGTGACCCAGCAATATTTGCTTGCAGACCAGAAAACCAACACTATCCTGGGCTGCATCCAAAGCAGTGTGGCCAGCAGGATGAGGAAGGTGATTCTGCCCCTCTGCTTCTCTCTCATGAGACCCCACCAGGAGTGCTGCATCCAGCTCTGGGGTCCCCAGTACAGAAAAAACATGGACCTGTTGGAATGAGTCCCAAGGAGGGCTACAAAAACGTGAACAAAAAGATAGAGCACCTTTCCTATGAGGAGAGGCTGAAAGAGCTGTGTTTGTTCAGCCTGGAGAAGACTAGTCTGAAACCTGAAATTTTTGAATGCCTTACTTAAGTAGTAACCACTCAGTGAAAAAGTGCTTATCTTCAAATTACTCAAGTCAGCTAGATGAGCCTTACCATGGCATGTTTAACATTTTCAAAGGAGTATCAGACAGTAATGTACCACTAGCCACTTTCCAAATTCTCCTTTGTTACCCTTTCTTTGCATCTTCACACACAGCACTATTATCAGCATGTGGCAGGTGTTACCAATAACATGTTTAAAAAGTATTTGCAACAGTAGAAAACACTCTACAGACTAGGACTGCTGATCTAAGGACAACTTCCCTGTGAGGCCATTCAGTCATAGAATGGTTTGGGTTGGAAGGTACCTGAAAGATCATGTAGTTCCAACCCTACTACCATGGGCAGGGACACCTTCCACTAGACCAGGTTGCTCAAAGCTCCACCCAACCTGGCCTTGAACACTTCCAGAGACGGGACAGTCTTCTAAGATATTACATAGATAGATAACAGATGGTGATGCTGCTGCATTATGCTGTGTTTTTCCCACTTCATAAATTTGTAAGAATTAACTGAAACTGAGGCCAGCCTTCCTGAGCTATTATTGGCTATTAAAGGAAATCAGTTATTCAGAAACCTTTAGGAAGTAAAGTTAAAAATTATTTTGCTTTCTAAAAGCTTTGTATAAGAAGTAGAGAAAAACAGATGAAATTTTTCTGGGTTTTGGTGATAATAAGGTATCTTAAGCATAGCACGGGGTGGAAAAAAAATGCATTACTTAAGAATTTGCTAAGGCAGACCAATATGAAAAAAAATCCATGTATCAGAACTTAATCATTTACCTTCTATTTGTGGTACTTCTCCCTGAAGTTTAGCTTTGCTTGTAAAAGGTGCATTCTGTAGCACCAGTGCAAATAGTGAAGGAATCAATGACTGCAGGGCAGAGAGATACATGTGGAGCTTATGTTCATCCAAGCCATGTTCTCCTTCCTGAAACAAATAGGACATTTACTTGAAAGTTTTCAGTTTGGATGATCTGATCCTTAGGCATGTATTCCCTGGCAAGACATCAACACATCTGTGATGGGCTTCCACACAGACACACTAATTATAAAGCAATTTCGTCTAACCATAAGCATATTTTGTCACCCTTAAGTCACTTCTACTCAAAAGATTCAGGCAATACAGCCTTTGGCATTCAGCAGTTCATGCTGATGAACAGACTGATATTTTGAAAGAACATTTTTTAGCACATTTTGGAAATGTGGATCCTTTGCCTCAGAGACCATCAGTCACCTGTACTCTGAAAGCAAGCATCTTCTTTCAGTGTGTTAGATAGTTATGAGGTACCCAATTTTCCAGAACTTTTGAGGTATCTACCAAATGAAATGTACAAACTTGATCATAATTGGAAATGACCTACCTTAACCATTTGAATATACTTTTATTGCTTATTTAATCAAAACTGCAGTTTACTAAAATCTACACAATTTAAACATGGGGCAAATGCTATTAGGCTATAAAAAAAAAACATTATTAAAGAAGAGTATGTTTAGTTTGGGGGGTTTTGGGGTTTTTTCTTTGGTTTTTTTTTCCTTCTTCCAAAGTACAAGTACAGAATACGAAGAAAATTCTCCAATGCAGAAACAGCTGAAGACATACCCTGAGCAATTTTTCAATTTTATTGAGCAGTGTAGGTATAAGATGGAACTGTAGATTTCCCAGTTCTGTTGTCCAGGCAGCGTAAGCAGGTAAAAATACCTGATGTGTTGCACTAACCACACGTTCTGAAGGGTCTCCTAAAGCTGAAAGCAGCAGCTCGAAACCCTGGTAAAAGACATTAAAGAATGCAATTATTTCCCAAAAATTTATAGACACATTTTACCACTCTGCCTTCAAAAACCCAAAGAGAAAAGTTCTTTATTTTCACTTATCTGAAACATTATTGGGCAGCATTAAGCTGACCTACAGGTAGGCTTTGTTGTAGCAAACCAATCTGTGTTAGCAAGTGATGATATCAAACTGGCTAATAATATCAGATGGGCAGTGAAGTGGTATGTTCTTAAAGGCAAATTATGAACTATTAGAGCAGCTTCTGTATAAGGCTTATACCCGAAATTCTAATGCTACTTGTAGTTTTTCTGTTTTGTCTTGGTGATATAGTAAAATCAACATTCATATACATAAACAAATTTTTTTAAGTATCCGGAAAGACTTAATAAAAATGCAGGAATTTATACAACCCCCTATTATTATACAACCTCCTGTTCATGAAGTATCTCTAGAAAGCATTTTATCCTTACAGAACCCAAACCCGATTATACCTGTTGATATTTATCTGGATCATCAATATAGCCCATAATGATGCCAAGGCTTTTGATCACAGCTTCTCGTACCAGATCTGCCTTATCTTCCATTAGCATTTGTTGCAGCATGGAAAGTACTAATGAGCTACGAATTTCTTTCTGTTTGTAAACAAGAAATCATTTGTTAAATCCAATGATACAAGAAATGGGGGTTTGTATCAACTATTACAAATAGTGTGCACTTCTATTACTGCTCACAAACAAAATCCCTTCCTCCAACCATAGATTCCTTTATGAATATTACATGTTCAGTTTTCACAACAGAAGATGAATGAATATAAAACGTCAATAGCTTCACTAGAAAGACTTTTGTCCTACTATGCACAGAACTAAGGTCCTTTAATTCACATGGAACCAAAAATAACTAACAGCAATAAAACTACTATAGGCCTAGACTCAAAACTAAGCAATCACTGCATTGCTAAATTGGAAAAGTGAGGGTTTTAATTTAGGTTCCCTGCCCCCACCCCTTTCTCTGAAGCTTTGAATTCTAGTTTACCATTGACATAATTTTCGCTGCTTCTTCCAATTGGCAGCACTGTTGATGTAACATTCCACAGTGTCTGAAGAATGCTGCAGTTGAGTGCCAATTCTTTTTTCATAGTTTGTTTCCTTAATTGGTCCTAATAATCTCTTTTTTACGCCATTTTTACTGAAATGAGTATTTATATTGTTTTTAGAAACATTTTATAGCTAGATTAACCTGTACTTCTTCATAATAAACTGTCTCCTTCTTAAAGTGACTTAGTGAATCTCATGTGTGATATAAAGTAGAAGACAATGTGATTTTCTATGCATAACATACACACTTGGTAATGTTTAAAATGATAAAGGATGCTTACATTATGCACCAGATTTTTACCTTGCTTTCACTAGCAGGTATTCAGAGTCTATTAACACTTACTGGAAGGTAAGGTGCTAGAGCTCCACAGGATTCTGCTACCAGTAGCCGTCGTTCTGGGTATTTGTGGTTGATCTGGTAAAGAGAAACAGATGGACTATTTGCTTTGCAGTAACCAGCATTCAAAATGTGGTTAGAATGAATTGCAAAGGAGGGATGTGTCTGCATCTCTTCAATAAACACTGACTGAGCTCACAGAAGTTGCACCTGGGTACTAGGCAGCCTCAAATTCTTGCACTGAGGCATAAAGGTGAGGCAGTTGTCCCATAAGACAGAGCTTATAGTAAGGGAAGAGTCAGACAAGCATGTGTGTATATGAGAAGCATGTATGTATATGCAATGAAAAGGAAAGCACCATATGGGCTGCTGTACTCTAAAGAATTTGCATAACTCTTAAACTGGCACGAAATGAAATGAAATACTTTGTCTCATTAAGCCCTTCAGGAGCACTGTTCCTCCCAGAGCTACACAAGTGCCCTCTAGTGCTCTGAGCCAACCAGTGTAGCAGAGCTGCCCAGGTCTTGCTGAGCAATCAGAGTCAAAAGAAGACACCTGTACCAAGCCAAACTTATTTGCATACTATTAAAGTTCTGCTCTCAAGTCCAGCATAAATATGTCACACCTCTAAAAACAATTCATATTACCAAGAACCTCTTGATCTTGTGCTATTTTCCTTTTCTACTCAAAAGTTGCTTGAAAATTCTGCCTTACAAATTTAATACTGACACTTTGGAATCAAGTTTGCATTCTGCTGGAGTCAGATCTAGTGGCCTGTGTAATGGTTGTATAATGAAAAAAGCAATATATTTCAATATACTTTGTGAATAAAAATTTTTATGGTAAAATGCTGGGAGGGAAACGTGAATTTTTTTATGCTGTCAGATAAAATAGGATGTACAGCATTTGGTGCAACTGTTTCTTTCTTTCTTGCTATGCAGTGTATAACCTTGGTGGGGCAGCCATCTTACCATGAAAAAAGACCAAAGTACTCACTGCCTTCTTTGTCTCTATCTTGAAAGACTTGCCTTCAGTAGTATGAAGTCCCTAAAATCCATGCCAAATTCTGGCACAAGAAGGACTTTTGGCAGAAAACTAGCAGGCCAGGAAACATTTGAAGAATTTGGACATACACTAGTCTGTGGGCCCTCATGGGGATGTACCCATGAGTGCTCAGGGATCTGGCTGATGTCATTCCAAGAACACTCCTGACAATTAACAAAATGTTGTGGCAATGGGGAAAGTTCCTGAGGACTGGAAGAAAGCAAATGTCACTGCTACCCTCAAGAAGGGCAAGACAGAAAACCCAGTGAAACACAGGCCAGTCTGCCTCACACCAGCTCCTGGGAAGGTGTTGGAGCAATCAGTCTTACAAAGCATTTCCAAACATCCGAAGGACAAGAAGGTGGCTGGAAATAGCCAGCATGTATTTATATAGAAACGACACACAACCAACCTGACAACTTTCTGAGATGACTGGCTCAGCACACTCAATGACGATATCTGATTCTAGGTGTTCTGGTATGAAATTACTGAGAACTCTCTCAAGAATGAAGTGTGGAAAAGATGATTTCAAAGAGACTTGAATGAACAAATCATAAGCGTCAGGGCTAAACTGAAGTCTCAAGCATAAGAGAGTGTGCTTTGAGCGTGTCTATCGTTATTTTCCATTCATTCATTAGTAGAGCACCTGTAATAATTTTTGGAAGTATGGAGATTTCATAGATGAAAAATATTATGGACAAGTGAGAGGCTGCTTTAAAACCTACTAGGCTGTGAAGGTGGTGAGGCACTGGAACAAGTTGCCCAGAGAAGCTGTGGATGCCCCATCGCAGGAAGTGTTCAAGGCCAGGCTGGATGAGGCTTGGATCTAGATGGGCTTTAAGGTCCCTTCCAACCCTAATTTTTTTATTATTCTGTAAAATCTTTGACTTATGTGCCATCTTTTCAAATGCAAATTCCCCACTGGCAACAGAGACACGCATCATCTTCTGGAGCTCTGCCTGCCTGAGGGAAACAGCAATGACTAGTTTCAGCTGATTTAGGTGGTCTGGCATGGCAATATAAATATCACCCTCGATATTGCAAAGACATACTGGAGGAAAAAAGACTCAAATCTCTGTCAGGTTTGTGTTCAGGGAAGATGAGTAGCCTTTGGAAACTAAATGTAACTAAAATGTTTATTACAATTTACTTTCCTTTTGTCTTTAATAAGCAGTATTCCAGTTTTGGAAGCCAATAACTGGTCACGAGTCTTGAGTGACCTTTCTAGCATTCACAGAGCCTTCAACTAAACTGAGTCAGTTACCAAATTTTACCTGCAAAAGAGCAGATAGAGAGTTTACAAAGACTAGCCTGATAACTCTGAGCTCCAGAAGGTATCAACAAAAATGATGAATTTACTGAGGGCCCAGTCCTTTGCATCTGTAAATAGATTTTGGTTGGAGACCAAGGGCATGAATCCTTTTCATGATTGACACATCTACTGCAAAAAGTAGAAAATTATGTCTATACTTGAGTTCCTTCTATAAATTTGAGACTTGTGACAAGAAGATTCAGCTGAGAAAATAATGACCCGGTTCCAATACTGCTAACAAAGTCTGGCAAACTGCATTAAGTAAGTGCACTATGACATATGACTTGGCAGTCTGATACCCTGTACTGTTACAGTTGGACTCGTTTCTCTTTTGCATCAGCACTTAGCAAGAAGTGGATGAGAAAAATGTGCTCTTATCTGAGGTGAGATAGTTTTTTTCAAACACAGTTTAAATTTCATGAGGACTAAGAAAACAAAATGTTGCTTACAAAATTAGGCAAAAATACAGAATTCTTGTTAGGGCTCCTTTCCAATTACTACTGTCATGAGACCACTTAATCAACAGATACATCAGTCATTCACAACAAGCACAAATGCTGCATATAATTCGTACTTCTACTGTCAGAAAGCATTAAGGCTATTAAAGCTTAGAGTTTATTGTGAAACACAGATTGCTGTGTTATGCAAGAAAACAGTAGAAAACTACCAGACCAGAAAGGCTTTGCCATCAGAGCAGGCATTCCCACTCCATCATGGCTTAGTTATTCATTGTCTTTTCAGGCAATGATGAACTCCCTTTCCTTCACTGCGGTAGGAAAATACAACACATTTTCACCTGAACTCATGTTGTTCTGCTTCCATGCCTCAGACGAAACAGTAAAAACATTTCAGTTTGGTTGTTCAGTTATTTCTATTAACTTGGAGTATCTGTGAAAAAGATTACTGTGATTCTACAAGTGACATGTAAACTTCAGGCTCATCTCACAGGTGTCCATCTATGAGATACTTTCCTATGACTACTCTGGTCTTTGATTTTCTGTTTAAGAATTTAAACTAGCTGAAGTGTGGACACTGCTCCAGGGACTTAATAAAACATTAAAAAAAAAAATCAGCAAATAAAATCTTTGAATGAAAATGGATTTCCAACAGGCTGGAAGGTACAATAAAAATTATAAAGGTACCTACCTAGCAATAGGTTACACGACATTGATAATGAACATGTGCTTATCTACACTTCCATATAACAAGCTTATTCAGGTACAAGCAGGTAACTAGAATCTCCAGTCTTTAATAAGCTTTCTGCTTCTGAAGTGTGTGTAATGTTAGATAAAAATATATATGATGAGAACAAAGAACATTTCAGTATCTTTTTGAAAAATATTTTGAACTGCCATTCAATGAAAACCAAACCCAAAACCTCCCCCTCAAACAAATAAAACTCAAATTTATGAACTTTTAATCAATTTTGGAGCATAAAGCAAACAATAATCAGTTACCTGCTCCCAACACTGCGGTAAAAGTTCAGCTTCTACACGTGTTGGTCCAACATGTCGGGCAAATGCCACGCACCCAGTCAGTATCATCTGTCTGAAAATATAAATTTAAAGCTTTAAACTGTTTATAAAGTTTTATAATATATAACACATATTCTTTAAGTTAGGAAAAGCACATGCTGACAGGCAATACATAGTTGTCTGCAGTCAAGATTTCACACCATTCACACTGACTTACAGACTAAATATTAAACTGAAAGCCACTATCATCCCTGCTCATTGCAGGGTGGGGATTTGCTTACATGACCGTCAAATGTCCCTTATAATCCAAACTATTCTATGATTTTACCTTGTTTTATATTCAAAATGCCTTTTCCAAAATCTTGCAGATCCTCAACTCCATAAACCAGTCTTAGAATCACAGATTTGGGTATTTCTGATTTGCTAAGGTCTGAGATTGGGAGTCTGACTAAATTTCTCCTTTAATCCTTAGTACTGAACACTATAATGCAGTAAAAAGATCTACATTACCTAATATTATCATACTATTAGTATTTTACTGAAGTAAACTGATTTTACTTAGAAGCATTTGTGAGATTGAATGAATTTTCTTCAAAGCAAGCAGCTTATTTCTTTTATGACATAGTTTTGCAACATTCTAACATGCAAGTTACTGTCATCTCTCACAAAATACTGGACTTCATTCTTGTGAGAAATCTTCCAAAGCCCACTAAAAAATGAAAGCAAGTAATCAACCAGTAGTATCTATGATCACCTGTTATTTGTATTCATATTCTTACATATTTTATCTTCCATTAAAGTTTGCAGGAAATTGCCATTGTTCCATCAATTTCACAGGCATAGAGGTATATTTAAAATTTCAGTAAGATTGTACTTAACTGTCATTTGTGGTATTTTATTTAATGAGTGTCTATCTCACTAAGATGCTTTTACTGCTATTTCTCCTTTTGATACGATTGGAATAATACCAACTTTGCATGCAATTCAGCAGTTCTATTTACTTTTACTGCCTACATGAACTCTTAAATACCCAGTTTCAAATGATAATGTGTGGACATGAGACTCAATTTTATCACCTCCTCAGTAAGATTAGGACACTATTCAGAGTTTATTATTATTACTCTGTGAAATGTAAGCCAGAATTCATTTGTTACCATTTCAGTGTCATGTCTTAACTCCTAAATATTTTCTGTACCAATAGCATCCCCTTAAGGTTGAAAGGCAGAGATTCTGCTGGTTATTTTTTAACCCCTTAGAGAACATATACCATCAAAAAAAGGTTCATTTGCTTTAAGAATTTTTTAGGAGAAAGATCCTATCAAAAAGGGGTTTTTTTTATCCTAGCATTCTTTCGGCCAACAATCAGAGCAAGCTCTTTTGTTTTGTATTGTGTGTATTTGGGTTTTTTACCTCTCCACCACGTTCAGAGAACTAAGCCTTTGATCAAGGTAAAAAGCAGGGAGAAAACAAAAATGTTTAGATAAGACTCAAGAAATCAACAACTGATAGCAGTAGGGAGACAAAGGCCAGTGGTAATTCTGAGTTCAACTGCAAACAAAATAGGCATTTGAGTTACAATCTTTGGTTCTATACACTGTACCTAATCACAGAACTGAGCAACAGAATACACATTTTTAAGATATTAGAAAATAGCAGAACAGAGTAATCACTTGAAATTTTCTGCATTAGAAATGGGATAAACCGAAGTATTTTTTCTTAAATCAAACCTTTTAAAAAAGGTTCCATGAAATCTCAAAATTAAGTCAGATTTCCTTTTGCCCTGCCTACAGAGATGAGATTTTGGAGACATTTCAAAAATATTTGAAAAAAAGGTTTTAAATATTGTACTGCAATAATTTTTACAGTATATGATAACAGTCAGCATTTCAGGGAAAGGACAGTTTTAAGGATGTCAATAAGAGGTGATTGAAGCAAGGTTTTAATCTTGTCCTATTAGAGCCAAACATTAATCTCACTTGTTCATGGCTCCTAGCCTCCAAAACTAACATAATTGTACAAAAAGAAGGTTATGTGAACAAATTTTTGTTCCTTTGCAGAAGAGAATTTGATAGGCATTTTTAAAAGTTGAATGGGACATTAATGAGCAAAGCCTTGAAGATAAAAGTGGCCTTGTTAAATATAATGTTAGTGTACAAGACCACAGCAGTATGCCAAACACCAAAAAGCATCTTCCATGGGCAAGAGGTATAATCCAGGCTTTCTGCATAATTGTTAACATACTTCAGATATTTGACCTTGTAAATAAAATATTTCTTTTAATGGGTTCATTCTTAGAAATGTAATGTCACATTTCAGTCTCTTGCATTTAGCAAATTAAAAATGTCAACTAATCAACTGCTACATCAAAGTATAATGCAGTAGGCCTGTACAGTATGGCAGAAGGCAAACAAATAACAAGAGATAATTAACATCATCATTCTGGTGACTAAACCTGAATGTCTTTGCTCACTTCATATTGCACAAGACTGCTAAAATATTATTTAAATGTATTTAGATAAAACAAAGCATGCATAATACACTTCCATACAAATCTATAAATATACCCTCCCCCAAAATTCTGAATAAGTATTTTCTATTTAATTAGTATTCAGAATCTCTTTTATTTAATGGAATCTTAACTGGTTTTCCATCAAGTTATGGCACCTTTAAAATCAATTATTATTTCTATGTGCGCAAATGTATTTTATGTATATGCATGTTTTGTCCTGGAGTTTATGGCATTTTTCTGGAGTTTTATGGCATTCTCCTAGAGTTTATGGCAGACTATTTTTCCCAAATTTCTGATGAAAACAAGTTATTTTTATATATAAATCTCTAATTCACAACAAAAAAATTAACAAATTCAAGGAAAAAAAAGCTTTTTTCTTCTTTCTTAACTGCTGGAAAAGATATACCTAATGCACCTAACTAAAGGGAGCTGTGAAAAGTCTACATGATAGGCCACCAGTCCTGTAACAAATTAACCACAAGAGACTCCAAGTGAAATGCAATTTCCTTCCCCTTCAACCACAAATTAATTTAGCTTCTCAATCCACATGGGACATTCAAAACATTTCAGAAGCAGATTTCTAATGACTCCGAAGTAGAACCAGGATTGTATCTTTTTGTAATTTCAATCTGCATGGTGCCACTACACTACAAGTTGCTTTTGTTTATTTAAGCGGGTTTTGTTTCGTCTCCAAAGCCATGGCTTTCAATTATACCTAATCTCTAAATTTTACCATGGGAACGGTTTAAAAAAACATTCAAAACTGAACACTTCAATTTTGGAGAATCTCCAAAAGAAATGATTTCCACCTATTTCATAAAGCCTATTTTGTCTAAAGACAGCCTAGAGCAACAATAGATACAGATGCTATACAAAACATCTCTAATGAAAATAATGGAAAAGCTACAGATCAAATACGAAAAATCTTTCCACAGTTAGAGAAGGAAACATACCAGCTTGGGTACTGTCTTTCAACCTTAAGGATATTCTCATCAAGATCAGTACAAAGTCAGATTTCCTGAGCATAAGGGAAGAATTAAATTTATAGAACAAAAGGTGTAATTTGTTTCAGTCTAAACCAAAATGGAACAAAGTTCTTAACACTTCTCAGATGTAGATCACCGTTACATTCTTCTGAATTTTTTATTGCTACCATAGTAATGAGCCATAAGTAGAAGGAGCACTATTTTCCCCAAAGAAATGTGGTGGTTATCTTAACAAACATGCTGATCACTAAGAAACACTAAGACAGGTTTTAAAAAAAGCTGTTCTGATTTAACAAAACAGTTTAAGTTCATCTTGAAAGAAAAAAAGGAACTGAAATGTTACACTGCAGCTTACAAGCACATTCTTACATTTTTGTAACTAGGAAGCACAAGTCATGGAAAGTCCTGAAGTTGGCATAAATTTGTCAACACTATATAAGCAAAATACCAGCTTAAACAAAGCTTGTTTAATACCACCCAATAATATCCAGTTTCTATTAGTTCTGCTGCTTAGACAGAAAAAAAAAGTTCCTGCTTGTCCCGCACCACACAAGTGCAAACACACCTTTGCTCATCGTCTGGTCGTTTGATCAAATTGAACAGTATGTGCAGAAGCTGATCTCTCTCTTTGGGTTCAGGATGGAGGCAGGCTGTACACAGTATGAGTGGGATCAATTCCTAAAAAGTTGTGGGTAGAGGAAAATCAAAGTAAAATCACTTTGGGCATACATTCATTGACAGCAGAAGAAACTAAGAAGATAAATCTAACATCACATAACATCAAAACAGTTAGAAAAGATACTTTGGAGTCGTGATGTCTTATTAAGTGACCTGGGGAAAGTGAAGGTCTACAAAAGTTAGAATTATTTTCCTGCTAGGAAAAATCAGGGGAGAACCAGCACATAAAATGAAAAGCTCTGCAAAGATTACAATTAACATATGCAGGTCACCTGTAACCAGAATTAAAGGACAATCACGGTTTCAATTGTTTTCACTACCTACTGAACTGAAGCACCACAGTCATCTATGGAACAAAGCTCCTATGAAAAAATGCCACGGAGTTAAAGATTAAAACTTCCAATTAAACATGCACACAGTTTCGTGCACAAGCTTGAATAAGCATTGAGAAACACACATTGGTAAAGGTGACTGCAGACAGATTTTGTGTTGACTGAGTATGATCTGATTTTTGTAAAGGTTCTATGATTTTTTTTTTTTTCCATGCAGAAGCAATCTCTGAAGCTGAATTTTCTTTCTGGAGCAATTAAAATCCCTTATGGAACAAATTACAAAGAAAATACTGTGTAAAACATGGAGAGAAAATATAAGGATCTTCATAGTGAGGGCCTCCTCCTTTCTAAATATGCCTACAAAGCTCATGGTATTCATTCCCAAAAGAAACAAATGTTTCTAAAACATTGTCTGGAAGTCCCTTCCCTTGACCTTGTTGATGTGAGCTTTTACTCCAACTGATTTTGGAAGCCATACAGTTTCTAGGTGATTTAATGTCTTAGGGACAGAAACATCACACTGGGAGGTCAGGAAAAAAAGAACAAGAAAAACCTCAGTGTCCGCAAAAAACATGAGCAAGTAATCTGGAGATTACCTCGCACACCCGCTGTGTACTTTGCAGCCATTTTCAGCAGAAAGACTTTTTGTGAATTATTAAGTTGTGACAAATAAGCAGGTGACAGTGGGAAATACATCTAATGTTAGTAGAAGAGATTACATAAAATCTGTGGTGGTTTGGAATGACTTTGCAGGGAGGTGCCAATTTCTTCTTGCAGACATTCAAAGTGACCTAATCATGATGTTCTTGTGGACTTGCAGAAACACCACCGACAACATCCTCACTGTTCAACTTGTATTTTCCTAAACAGCAGGAGCTATGCTTATATTAAACATGGAACAATACTCCGTTTTAGAGCAGTGTCTAAGCTAGTCAACTGCTGACAAGCTTTTTTTTCATTTTACAAGAATTCTACTCAGCGTGCCATTTTCCATCCCCAAAGATGACCAAGACACAACCTAAACCATATTTTAACATTCTGTGATTCTGGAAGATATTTTGGAAATATTTAATTCAATTATGATACAGATTAGGGAATTTATGACAGAGGAAACAACATGGAAATATCCTACCTATAACTTAAAATCTAAAAGGAGAAAAGGAGAAATAAAAAAGAAATTTGAATAATTTGAACATTTACATTTCTTAATACTTTTAAGAGTAACAGGGGGTTGTTTTAAAATAAGTGTAGCACAACACAAAATATCATGAACTGCAGATGTGCATTTAAGAAACTTTACAAATTAAATTGCATGAAGAACTAAATAACTTTTTTCAGCTGAGAGCTTCTTTCCCTCTAGAATCTGCATATTAGATTTTATTAATTTTGGACACGTAAGATTTTTGCCCATTTAAAGTTCTGAGAAGTCAGGGGGTTTGACCTATTTAACTTTTTTTTGTACTGCACAGAAGAATTTTCTCTCCTGCAAACACTGCTTTAATTCAAAAAGATTTGAAAGAGTATTACTTAAATAATACCTGCCCCAAACACCACTCTAAATACCACTGCTTATACATTAAAATGTTATAAATAGGAAATCTGATTGCAATTTGTAGACACAGAAGAAAATTACTACCTTCATTATAAAGAAAAAAGCTCATTATAGAACTTAAAGCTAAAGAAACATCTGTTACTGTAGTGAAACCTATATTTCTGAAATCTACCCTAACTTCACAGTATCAACTGCTCTTGCAAGTATTCTTAAATACTCCTATGAAAAACTTTAGAAAGAATATACCCCATGAAATGGGACATTTATGGGGTTTTTGTTTCATCTGTTGAAACCAACACACTGACTTCACTTTCTTAGTATGTTTGAGTACCTACTCAAAAATCTCAACTGCTTACTCAGAACTACTGCTAGATTTTAAAACAGTGCCATGAGACGGGGTTTTCCTAAGCTTCTTATTGAATTTAAGGAAGTCCAAGTTGTCTTTTTTCAGCTGAGTCTGCATGAAAGGAAACCACCTAGAATATTCACCTAGAAACTACTGCCTTGTGTCTGAAAGGCTAATGAGTAACCTAACAGCATTGACATGGGGCAGATACAAGGCTGGTTCTTTACCTTGCAGAAAGCTGGTTATTATAGCTGATGGAATTAGCTGTATTTTCTTGTCCATTGGTCACATTCTCTCATGCATACTATGGGAGAAGAGAGTGTTCTCTGCATCGCTGTATCAGTGCTTCTACAGTTCCTTCTATTAAGGGGAGTGGAGAAACAGTGAGAAGTCTTGAACAGTGTTTCCTGTACTCCCTATAGCCCTCATGGACAGCAAGGTAAAACTGGAAGCAAAGGGGACTGTGGGACCAGAAGAACAAAACTGCTCTACAGAGGGACAGAACAGGTCAAGTGAAGTCTCCCAAAGACTTATAAGGGGCAGATTCTTCTCAAGACATTCAGGACCATTAAGAACAAAAACCAACCTACAGGTAGATTTGAGCTATTTCTTCCTGTTGCTAAGGGTCATGCCTTTGATGTAAATTTTTTTACAAATCTCAGATTTTTCATTCTTGAAACCAGCAGAGAAGCTATAGAAAGTAGTACATTTCCAATAAGACATGGTAAGATTAGTATTTGGCTGTTTAAATTCAAGAGGAAAGTTCACTACATGGTTATGGAGACTCTCTATAATTATTAATAATCAGGGAGTGGACTTCCAGTGCTATTTGAAACAATCTGCATTCCTTGGGAAGGAATACCACTTGTGCTGACAGTCACAAAGCAAGAACTTAAGTTTCAAAAAAACCCAACAGCTCTCCCTCTATTTAATTTGGGATCCTTCCTAAACATCATATTCATCCCCAAGTCCTTCTTTTCTCTTTTGCCTCTGAGTTCAGAACAAGAGTTTTGAGTTTCTGTTGGTGTTAGTCAACAGGAGTGACTAGTGACCTTCATGACCATAGCAAGAAGAGTGACTTCCAGAGCTTTGATACTGTTTTCCTCTTATATTCCAAGCAGACTGACATCATAACATTGTCGGCACTTGCAGCTTGATGCAGTAAAACATAATGTGCCATAGGTCCCACCTCTACCACTGAAAAGCCAAGTTCATATCTAAGGCAGTTTATATCTGTGAGCTACCCAGATGTAGAATGGAGAGGAAGAAGTTATTTTGGTTTTCCTGTGAGAGAAGCTACATACAGGTGACTGACAGACAACGCTATGAGGCTGACCTAACACACTGCACAGGAGAACTGAAACAGCCCATCTTCTCTCTGCTCTACTTCTGTGTAACTCTCCATGTAGGTCTCTCCAAAGAAAAACCTCACATTTTTCTCACCACAATATCTCTGGACAATTTCTTCCTTTTCTAACTTAAAACAACTTGCTCCATAATCTTTGAAAAGGATTCACTATTTGAGCTGATTAAAGTTCTCAATAAAGGCAACGTTTACACAGGCATATGGAGTAGCTTTCATTAAGGTCAAAAGAACACGACTTTTTAATAGTAATTAGTACCACCTCAACTACATTCAAGACAGTTCCTCCTACATATTAAAAGTATGTTCCTCCTACATATTAAAAGTATGTTCCTCCTACATATTAAAAGTATTAATAACAAAATATTAAACTTTGGGTTTTTTTAAAGTGTATCATATAGTGCGCATCATAGAAGGTAGCAAGGAATTTTCTGTCAGTGTTGTTTTCATCATTTTAACTACGTTTTGCTAAACATTCCAACAAGTCTTCTACATCTTAGTTGCTCTCATTTATTACTGTCTTCTTGTTGGAATGTTCATAAGCAAAGTAATTATCTCAAAGAATAAATTCAATTAGTGCTAAGTGTCAAGACTGGTTACTTCAGTAGGTTCAAATAATATTATTTTTTATTACTCCAAATATTAATGTATCAACATTGCAAGCAGGTGACAGTATATAAACCAGAATGACATGATCAATTTTGTTAATGTGTTCCTTTTAATCCTCTTTAATAGTCAGTGCTTATATTGTGAACCAATGCTATGTTAAAATTATTCTGTAACTTAGCCTCTGACAACCAGTAAATAAAATAAAATAATCTTATTGTCTGCAATTGAAATAGCTGCAGGTACCAACAAACCACTGATAAGGACTTTCTTGGGCAAGAATGTATTTGAAGTTCAGAATTCATCCTTTTAGTTTTAAAATGAAAAAAATATTTAATCACAGGATTAACACATGACTCAAAACTTTGTTCTACTAATCTTACTAATATTAAAATCACAGCTCTAATTACCTTTCATGGGGTGAGACTATTATTCCAGGATCCAAAGTAAGCCTCTCAGAGATCCCAAAGGGATGCTTTTACATAAGAATCAATGGTAGGGTGTGGGTGTGAAAAAACTTTATACTTCTTTGTCTGTATCTACTGTTTATTTGCAAACACACATATAAAAGTTTGTGATACAATAAAAGCTGGCAATTCAATTCGTAAACACCAAATTCAACTCCTTGCATCTATGACCTATGTAAGCTTTATAGACAAAATTGTGAAAGACATCAGCTTTCAGACTAGAGATGAAAAGGACACTCTATGAGACTGAGCTATTTTACTCTAAGGAAACGGCACTAGGCCCTCACATCAAGGAGAAGGGAACTAAAGGACATAAAAAAGGGTTATGTCTCATGTTTGAGGAGCACCCTCACCCCTAGAACAAAAAAGCCCTGCAAGCTAAAACCAATATTGCAGGCATACAGAAAAGGACCAGCAAACAGGCTGTGGTCAACACAACCCGTTTTTTAGAAACATAATCTACAGAGGCCTACAGTGATCTAAGTTTTACAGAGTAACAAAGTATTGTAATTGTTCATTTAGATTTCTTTATTCTCCCCTATAATGTGAAATTAAAGCGATCATCTAGAAGATATTGACAACTGACAATTTTCATGCCCAGCAACTCAGGTTTATGTGTCTTTATCCACATCCAACCAGAATGAAATGTGCTTGACACAACCCTGGAAACAGACAATTAAGTATACTGCCAAGATCTAACACACTATTCTTTTACATTTCTTTAACAAAGCCAATATTTTATGGCTTTTAAAGCATAAGACTGAGATGAAAATTTGTAGTAAGATACTCAACTCTACTGTGTTTTAAGAGACATGCCAGAGAATCAAAGTGCCTCGGTGATATTTATGTGCAGTTACTGCACATTAATGTGATTACTTTCAATCTACAGTGGAGATGTAGTGGAGGTGAGAATGGCATCAATTCAGAGCCTGAAGATTCAACATTATCTTTGCTTCAACTTTACAAACAAATAAAAGCAAAACTATTCTTAACATGTTGCTCACCATAAATAACAGTTTCTCAGTATAACTATTCAGTGGTGCATATTCAGTAGACCACTACTACCATGATTTTGCTAAATTTGCATAACACAAAAGAAAGTTAAAGACTAACACTGGAATAATGGGCGAGATGAAAGACGTAAATAATTGAATAGAAGTGTTGATTATGAACAAGAGTAATAAGATATTAAGCAAAAAGTTTACTCTGGGCCAAACTCCATTAAAGGACTTTATACTGCAGAGTATGGAAGTTGTACAGAAAAGGTTACTCCTGTTTCCTGACAAAAAATCATTGAATTTTACATCTTAGAAAGTGTGAAAAATGAGTACTGCACTGATTAGTTATTGCAAAAACTTCAGAAGACTGCTTCTCTCTAATCACATTTTAGCCAGAGGAATTTTTTTTTTTGGTACATCTCTTAACAAATTGAAGGTGGCTGATTTCGCTTTTGCATTTTTTCGATTGTTAATGTATTTTAAGTGGTAAAAAGACAATTGAGAAAGCAGATTGCAACGCAGATCAATTTTTATGAACCCAAGCTGCACATTTGCAAGAAGTGTTATCACAGACTGCATACCCAACCAACAGGCTTTTTTTTTTTTTAATAAGAACTGGGGTTTAGCATTTTGTTACTGCTCATTCCACTTACTGTTACGTGGATTTTTTGCAACATCTCCTTTATTTCTGAGTGTACTCACATACAAATCTAAATACTGACATACACGTTTTCAGGGAGTTAAGATAACCTAGACGCTTCAGATGAAAACAAAATTAAATTTATATGTTGTTACATGAATTTTGATGACTACAAATTGCTTTGAGGCAATTTTCCTGTACGATGCATTATTGATTTTACAGTTGAACTGCTTTTTTAGAAACAACTAAAATGATCCCCTCAGCCACCCTACTCAATACTGTGCCTTTCCTTCTTTCTCACCTTCCATTGGAACCTAAACTACAGACATTGAAGAACAATTAAAGCTGCACCAATACACCAAAAAAAGAAATCATTTCAGAAATGTCAATTATAATATTTACTGGGAACACTTACTACCAGATCAGGCAGGCTGCTACTGCCCTTAAGACGCTTAAAAGCATAGGAAAAATGGCTTCTGAATCTCTGCTAAAGGACAACAACCACTCAGAGGTTGTCAACCTCTGCAAACTCAGTTTCTCTGAAATGAAGATGCGTAGCATGTAATTTTCAGCTTAAGATTTTGCAACCAATTTCAACATGACGAATGCTTAAAGAACAAAGATATTTCAGAGAGTCATCAAAAAATTATGTTTAACTCTCATCCTAACACATTAATAGTGTAAGATCTTAAATACTACCATTCTTCTAGTTTCAGAACAGACTGGCAAACACTTTGCATTGTGAGCTGAACCTGTTACACATCTTTCTCCAATTAGTGATCTTTAGGTATATTTTTACATCACTTCTCTGTGCAAAAGTCTCATTATAAGGTTGTTTTTGGACAAGACTCAAAGTTATACCTTGTTGAAAACAGCCTAGTTCTTAGGTTAGCTTTTCATAATACTGATTATGATAAATACTGCCAGATGGTCTACCCAACTTTTCCTTCAAGTTCCATGAGTACATCAGAAAGAACATTACAAGAGTTATAGCAAAAGGTGGCAGGTAACTAAAAAGAGGTATTTTTAATGCAAATTTCAATTGTTGAAACATCAAGCATCCCGTGTAATCCAATTACTCAATTGTCATTTGTGGCTTTTGCAATTAAACTGAAACAGATAATTTAAGGCAAAAATATTTGTAATCAAATGTAACTCTCACTGTAAAACAACCTAAGTAGGAAACAGACTAAAAGGCCACAAAAATATTCAGTACATTACACAGATATGCTACAAGCTTTGAGAAGAAGCCAAAATACCACATCCTGCCAAGCAGAAGGAAGGAAAGGAATAAATAAGAAATCAGAAATTAAGCACTGATCCAAGAACATTCACAGAATTATTGTGAAAGACAGAAGTGTTTCCAGAGCACCCGGCTAACACCCCCACCCCCTCAGAAAAAAAAAAAGCCTTTTATGAATTTTCAAAACACGACACATATCTTAAGTTCACCATGTCAGCTGCTGATAATTACTTGTATGGTATAAAATTTTAGATTACAGGATCAGTACAAATTTCTTGAGGAATTTTCAAAGCCTTAAAATGAATTTATGCAAAACACACAACTAAGTCTACCATACTGTAGGTCCCCTCAACAAGGACTAAAACTTGCTCAGCAAGATATGCTACTTCAAACCCTTTATTTCAGAGTCAATTATAAGGACACTGAATTTTTGTTTGATATGTCTTCTTCAGTTTATTTTTTTTAACATATTTGGTAATGTGCAATATTTACACAAAGTAAAAAAAAACCCCAGTCATATTTTTTTCCTTCCTTTCATATGCTATATAGCATGAATGTTTATGCAAACCATCATCTTCAGTTACATTCAAAATACAAATTGCACGTTCATAAATTTTAGTTAGTCTCATTTTAAAGTTAAAGAAAACATATAAGCAAGATTGCTCATTTTCTTACGAAGGGGTATTTTTGAGGAACCTTTACTTGGCTGATACATGGAGCTTTGAAGAAAAGACATTAAAATAATTTTTTCTGTTGAAAATTACTTTTGTTGAAGTACATAGTGCTGCAAAAGAACCTGAACATTATTCCTTATTTAAATTGATAGTCAAAATAAACCAAACAATGTTTGAACTCATAGCCCCTGTTCTTTACAATGCACATTGATATGGTCTTCCCTAACAAAAACATTTGTGCTACCACAAAAAGACGGACCTACAGTAACAGTCTTGCTGAATGCTAATGGGTGCCTTAAGCAGAGGAAGAAATATTAGGATACCATGCAGGTTTACTGAACTCACCTGACAGAGGTGTAAAACCATTTTCTAGGAGCAGAGATGCATGCACAAAAGTAAGAACATGATTGCGAGTAACAGACTTTCATGAAATTAGACACAACATCTTCAAAATGAACAACAAAATATTGTGATAAAAATAAAATGTAAAATTTCAGGGTTCCTCACCTCTCGCTTTGCAAGCAGTACATTAGGAACAATATGAGGCAGGCAGCGTCCCAACATTAACATGACACTTTTTTCACTGTCTGCAATCCGAGATACCTAGAAAACCAAGTTGTTTGTTTGCTTTTTTTAGAAGCACAGGCACAGAAAAATACCATTTGAAAGGAATAATAAAAATTGCAGCAGGCTGATCACTTACCAGAAAAGTATTTAATTTACTCCCACACATTAAGCTGTAAATTTTTGATGTGTCAGTAATTTCAAAAGCATGAATCTACTTGTAGGGACTCAAAACTTCCCAGTAATTACACTTCTATCACTAGGTTTCATTATATTATGCATAAAATCTGAAAGCATATCCTTAACTTCTTAACTTTCATGCATATAGATTCATCTCTCCATCTGTGTCTTGTTTCAAAGCAATTATTGCTAGGTTAACTATTGCTGCCATGCAAAATGAAGGAACTTTTAGTTTATGTCAACTGGAAATATACCTCTGATCCCAAACGGCTGTCTGCTGACATCCGACAGAAAGACAGTAATGCTTGATGGAAAGCTGGTGACAATTTCCTGAAATATCATCAAAAAGGGAGGGGGGAAAAAAGCGTAAATCAGAAAGGTGATAAAGCAAGTCCTTTCACTCTGGCTTAATCACCTCGGTAAAATGACATCCAGAAAGCATGTTTAAGCGATGCATATTACAGACGTTTTAAAATTATCTTTGACTTTTAGGGTGTTTAGTTTGTAGCAAGAAAAAAACCTGAGTGTCCTAATTAAGAAGTTACTTTTAGTTCCAAAAAATACAACATCTTTCAAACTGCTGCACAGACAAAAATAGGACTAAAGCATGAAGAAAAGGAAGCTTAGGCAATACAAGAGGAAGCATACAATTATGCAAACGGGGTGGAGTGGGCACAGAAATCACACAAAACAGTAATTTTGCTTAATGCTCTGATTCTGCACATTGAACAAAAGCATTTGAGTAGTCAGTTATGTTACAAGCTTCAAGCTTAAATAGAGTTTGCTCAACTGCCACTTTGGGATCTAACTCTGGATTCAAACGCAGCCAGAACCTCAAAATCAACCTTAAACTGCTGTCTAAGCCCTCACATAGGGTGCATCTGCACAAGCACTGCCTCATGGCTACATCCAGCACCAGCCAACACAGCCGAGCTACTCAAAGCCTTAAGCATCCATATCAAACCCTGATAACAGCCTCAAAACAGCCTTGTCTGAAGAGGATAATTTTGCAGAAACATTCTCAGAAAATAATTACTGATCACTACATTAAACAGGCAAGACAGCAGCACTCTATCTTCCCAGTAATGACAATTTCCTCTGCGCCTTATCTGAGGCCTGTACTTAGATGCTAATCTAACACTGCTTCATCCACTATGTTTAAAGAAGTAAAACAACATTTGTCTCCCAAAACATGCACAGAACACATCTTGCCCATCATCTGCTGTTTGACTCCTCTAGTGACACTGAGAGGAGGCAACTCCTGTTTCTTAGGTGGAAACTGGAAACATTTTTGAACCCTCAAAAAATGCACCTGAGTGCACAGAATCCTACACACAAACAATTATGTGCAGGGACGTACATTTTATCTAATAGATTGAAACATTAATCTAAGATTAATCTAATAGATTAATACTCCTTACAGTACATACACCATCATTCACCCTCTTCTAACTGAAAAAGCCCACTAAGAATCAAAGCTCCTACTTATAATTACTTAAACTAATCCAAGAGGATATTGATAAATATACCAGTTTTCCTCTTCTCACTACTTACAAAATTACGATAAATAAGAATTTCTGTTTATTACTTAAAATCAATCTTCCTTCTTAACAGTGTAGATTTTTAAAGTACATTTTAAATTTTAATGAAGGAAGCTTGTTTTAATTCTAGTCAGCTTGGTTTTGTGCAAGGTTCACTTCAAAAAAGTTACTAAACTACTTAAATGGTAGCTAGTTGTAAAGAATCTCTGTTTCACAATATGTTAGTCCTTATGCTGTAAAATATTCTTGACTGACAGACTTACAGGCTGAACTCAAGACTCTACAGTTTCTTTACACTGGGAGAACATGAGCAAGCATTGCAAAGCAGCAGCTTAACATTAACACAGAGGCAAGGCTTTGGCCAGCCCTCTGCCCAGGCTGTCCTTCAACTTGGCTTTCATTCCACAGAATGTCAGATCCTTTCCCACTTGTAATCCTAATTAAAATCCTACATAAGGGCAAAGTTCCATTTCCACTTTGCAGAGACTGAAAAGTAAGTATGACATTATGTCAGTCAATGTCCCTGTGGGTTAAATAAGAGCAAACTCTGGGCAGCATGGATCCTGTTACAATTGCTGGCTATACCTGGAGTCCAGAAAGCTTCTCCTTAATGAAGTCTAAAAAAAAAAAAAAATCCTTGATGGCTACGCTGGACAAAAACGATGAAAGACCAAGGCCTCTTGCACACAAGTCAGTGGCAAGTCTCTTCAAGTGCCAACAGATGCCAGTAGTGAAGATGTTAAAATACAAGAAAATACAATGAATAAAACCCCAAGCACTACTATTCTATTCCATATAACTCCAGGACAAAAGAGTCAGCTGACTCAAAAAGCCAGGACTGCTATATACAGAAAACACCTTCTATTTGGTGCAAATAACCACACACGTTAAATCAGTTGAATAAACACATGTGGTGCAGTCTATTTAAACCACTGCTAGTGCTTTGTACTGCAATCTGTTAACTGAGGCATTTTTCCAATGATGGCCATGTCCTCATTTGCCAGCATGCACGCACAGCTGCTCTGAGTGCAGTCACACAAAGCAGGCTCACTTCCTCTTCTCTCTTCCCATCTGGGCAAGATTTATGCCAAGAATACACTCTGTAGATGCAGTAGTAACAATCTTGCCTTTTACGATAGAGTCTTGGTTTTTAACACTTCTTAATACATTCCGAATAACTTAGAGTAATTGTCTTCTACAAATAACCCTGGATTGAAATCAATAAATATCCAGCATTTCTATACTGCTGCTTCTCCCACAGACCTCAAAACATTAAACAAATAATCTATTTTCATAGTGAAAAAAAATACTGTATTATTACAAACCTAGGGCATAATCCAGGAAGAAAATTTAGTACTAGATACTGATCTATAAAACACTGTATCAAATATGCTTTCCTTTGACCCTTTGCTGACATATTAAGCCCACAGCGGAGTACAAAAATAGCTACATATTACACATGCCTTACTTATTTCTGCAGCGAACCGCATTTGAGGGGACTTCTGACTCAATGGGGATTCATGGCTCCATTGAACTACTTTTCAAATAAATCTATGTGCAGTTATATTTAAAACAGCTGTGAGCAGCAAAACAAATGCTGTTCTTCTAGACTCTACTGTCATAAATTCCACTGGAAATACACAGTTCATTCCTCACTCAGTGATTTAATCCTATTTTGATATACATCCTCACTATCCCCAAACCATCAGTCTAATATTCATGCACTTAATGCCACCGAGCACTCACCATTAATCTGAGCAAAAAGAAAATTGCAACAAGCCAAATGAAAGAGGTAGACAAGTATATAGCAATCAGTGCAAAACAGCTGTAATTTTTGATTACTACATAGTCAAGATTTTCAGCTAGGATATGAAAGAAAAAGAAAAAAAAAATCTGGAAAGCTTAAATCAAAAGCTGACCATCTTTTGATGACGAAATCACTGACCATTTTCAAGAAAAATCTAAGCTGTTCTACCTTCCTGTTAAACACTAGTATAGTCAACTAAGAAGAAATTTGTTACGAGACTCTAAAGTATTATATTCAGAAACTAGAAATCTTTCCTCCTGTCCAATTCTAAAAGTTAAGATATCTCTGAAAAGGTAGCCCTGACCCTAGAAGTTTGTGCAAGAAGTACAGAAAATCCAGAAAAAGCAGGATTGTTAAGGTTTGCAAGAAAAGATAATTACTAGCAGGGTTAGCAACGCTTTTTTTTTTTGGGGTGTTCTTTTTCTTCCCCCCACTACGAGCTTGCATTTATTTTTCCATCTGCACAGAATGTCACACAGCTTTCCACTTGGTATTTTCAGATGGAAAGATAATTCTAGAAACAAGTTACAGTATCAACACCAGCAAAAGCTCACTAAGGGAACTGAAGAAATACAAAGCAGGGTGGCTGCCTGCTTCCCTAGGAATAGCAATGGTAAGATCATAAGGTGATCTACTTGCATATCTTTGTCCACAGTGGTAACAACTACAAGTTGTACGTACCCTCATTATGTCTGTGGTCCGTGTTACTCCTGATGACTACTGTGGTTTGTCTATCACTTAATGAACAAGTCACTTCCCCTCTTCACTATAAAAACACTTGTACAGGTTGAAAGGGCTTTCTCAAGAGCACTTACAAAAACGAACTCCATCTCCAAGTAGTAACACAACATGAATACCCTGTTTTAGTTGAAAGAATCATAGCTACCCAGTGAAGACTTGCTCCAAAATCAAAACTCAAAAATGCAGTATGACATTAAATACCTTTCTGATAATTAAAAAATAAGTAAATGAAAAATAGTACTGCTCTCTAGGAGAGTTATACGCATCTACACCTAAACAGTAAAAAATTTTTCCAACAACTCTTCAAGCAGAACAGAAGAGAATTATGAAATTAAAACTGAAAAGAGAATGGAACTATCTTGTCTTCCCATTCATTATTCTGATTATACCTATTTTTTTGTTGCAACAAACAGGGCTGGTTTTAGAAACAAGTAGAAAGTGAAAAGATATTCTGAAACTTAATACTAAAACTGTAGGTTTGTCATACGTACTCCTTCCTAAAGGGATTAGGAACAAAATAAAAATATCAGCACTGTACCCTACAGGTATGTTAAGTCTTATTTGCCTTCAAAACACAAGTGATCTATTCATTTGGCAGAATTTCACTGTTAGAAAAATATCTATCCACTTTACAAGAATTTTTAATTATAGCATGCAGTTTACAACTTATCACTAACCTATTGGGTTTATCAAAGTGGACCGCAGCTTTAGATGATGGAGCACATGAGGACAGTTTCTCTGTTTCTTTAGAGGGCACAGAATTTAGCATATCATCTTTAGAAGTCCTTGAATCCACTTCAGCTGATAAAGCAAGGCTTGTTTCCTCAATGTTTCCATGTTTATCGTCACTCTCAGAGCTCTTGATATCCAAGTACCGTCCATTGTCCTCTGAGACTGTGAGAGGCACTTGTTTTAAAGAAGGATGGGGAGCTACACCATAAACTGTTGACACAGCAAAGTTTTCATTCTTGAGAAGATCTATTTCACTGAAAAAGTAAAGTATGAAGTATTTTTGTAGCTTTCATGCAAATGCTGTTCAAATCACACAACTGCAGCACTGAAATAAAGACAACATACTGAAGAGCTCAACATACTCAAGAGCTCCCTTCTTCAACTCATGTGTGTTTAAAAATTTCCTGTGACAGCAATAAGTTTCATCACACAAACTGTTCAAATAAGCACTAGTTTCATTGAGTACTTTAGTAAATAATTAGTAGCAGGAAAAATGTTGCACTCTGAGTGAGTGAATCAATGAAACAAGTGAGTAACAATAGTTTTATCACCTTCTGGCTGAAATCTGAGAGCTGAGAGACAAATTGTCGCAAGACAGAACTCTATCTAGGATGCAAAACTTACAACACTACCGTGGTGAATCAATATGTACTATCCTATCTGGCTTTGAAATGGTAACTATGCAAGTCAATAGTAACTATGCAAGTCAATAAAGACACTTAAAGTTTATGCACTTTCCCACATGCTGCATTAGTACACCTCTTAAGACGAATGATATCTTACGGCTTACAGAATGGTACATTTTGACCAAACTTTTAAGTATCTCTTTTTTTGCTGTTATTAAAGATACTGTCACGTCTACTAGTCTTGCTCTTCAGAAAGAAAAAAAACTGTGTTGATATTAAGTGTTAAAACAAGCATCTTTCTGACAGTATCTGCAAGCTGTACACATCAACGAGTGACATAAAGCTAACTGAAGAAAAAACCTATGTAAAACAGATCAGAAGTGATTCTGTTTTCAAAGAACTAAAGAAGTTACAATGAAAGAACAAAACTGATTACAAAATTGAATTATATAGGTAATTACAGGGAAATAGTCAGTTTGAAGTCTCTTCCTTTTTCTAAATCAAATACCATGTATTGAAAAGGAAAGACTGCCCTGCCATGAAGAATTCCCAGTCACTTCCTATATCTAAGTTATGTTTTCACATATATGCTAGAAAAACATTGAAAAGTTATCCAACATTTATCAGCAGTCAAGTAGGTTGATAAGTACATACCTTTCAAGTCTTCGGATTTGTTCCATCAAAGACCATTTCTCACTGTTTAACACGCTAATTTGATCTTCTAATTTTTGCACTATTAAACATTGCTAAACACAAGACAGAAGCAAAAGAGTTTAGTACAATAAAGTTAAGTAGTTCAGTAAACAGCTATAACATTTCTTCTGTACAGCCTTACTTCTATTGACTGTGGTGTTGTTTCAAACACAGGGACGGTCCCAAGTATAGGAGTGTCAGCCTCTAACTCATCATCTTCTACACCAACTGATGCATCCACCACATCTCTCGCACCAACATGATGGTTTCCAAAGTCACGGTAGAGTTGTAACAGGTCAGGAGGTTTTGGAATGTTCAATCCTACATCATCCCAAAGTTCAAAATCCTTCAAAAGAATAAAAGAAACTAAAGCATACAATATATTTCCTTTTATTTTCATTTCTCTTCCTCATTTGATCACAGGAGATGCAATAGCAAAATAATCACATCAAGACTGCATTGTAGTAAATCAGACAGAAGCTTAACTCAGCAAGAAACAATAGTAGAGGAAGGATCCACTTCATGAACCAAAGCAGTTTCACCCTAAAGGCAGCTCTAGGTAACATAACAGAGGATAGGACCTTCCAAAACCACATAGGTTACTTTTTTTTCCTAAGACATGAACACTTTTTAGAATCAGAAATAACATTGCTCAAATTCTAGCAGAAGCCAATGTAGTTGATACAAGGCAGAGATACCAGTTTTGTTCCCATTTCATTCACAAGTGCAGATGCTATTTCCCTGAGGGAGACACTCACAGTATCACAGAATCACTCAGGTTGGAAAAGACCTCTGAGATGATTGAGTCCAACCTTTGACTGATCACCACCATGTAAACAAGACCAGAGCACTAAATGCCATGTCCAGTCATTTCTTGAACACCTCCAGGGACAGTGACTCCACCACCTCCCTGGCCAGTCTGTTCCAATGTTTGATGTTTCCATGAAGAAATCCCTCCCGATGCCCAAAATAGCTCAAACGGCTCTGTAGATTGACTGAAAGTGAGGTGCAAAAAATACAAGGGCCTCCTGTCTCAAACCATCACTCTATGTTCTTCCTTTTCTCATTGACATCATCCTATTAGTACAAGATTATTCCATGTCTGTATATATAAATAAATATGTGCACTGTTACACAAGAGTTGTGATGGTCTCTTTAATGACATTAAGTATTTGTTTAAACCTTTTTCCTCTTGTTCCCAGTCTTCACTATATTTTTTCCATAGTTTGGTCACATACATTTATTTGAGGAAAGATTATTTTCTCAAAGAATTATGTGAAAAATGTAGAAGAAAATGTGCTTATTATACGTCAATTGCAGTCTGTTTATATTTACCTTTTAGAATTAAGAATTTTGCTTTTTTTTTTGCTAATTGTCTCACAACACAAAACATTCTCAGTTGAGAACACAAATAGTAAGGATAAACTATTCATCTTTTCTCTTTTGGGGGCTGTAGTCTCACAAGTATTTGGACGTTAAGCACAAATATTCAGTGGAGGTGGATGATTTGGAAATTCTATTTAACAACATATTTGCTTTACAGATTAGTATATGAAACATAGGAAAAGTATAGGAAGACCAGTTACAGATAAAACTGGATGAAATTCTGTATTTAATTCTTCTGGTAATATTCCAGTTTTGTGATGAATACATATTGGGTGGTGATGTTACTGGGTGTTCTGTTTACCCAGAAACAGTCAGAATGTAATTAGAACCTTCCAAACATTCAAAGATATTCTTCCCATCAAATGTAAGCCAACAGAGATATAAAACTGATCATCTTAAGAAAAACGCATCCAAGTACAGCTATGTTGGGAAAGATCTAGGATAACCCCTTATTACCAAGAGCTTCTTCAATACTATACTCAATGTCACGGGTGATTAAATACACTCACACACACACACATACACATGCCCAGAAGACAACCAATGAGTAGATTTCATATCTTGCACAAGTCAACTGAGTAGGATTTAAGGAAAAGATTATGTTTGAGATCCAGATCACTGAGTTAACTGAATGTGTGTCACACCAGAATACAAGGAAATATATAACTCACAGTATTTCACTTCTTGTTTTGCTTCTTCTAAAGAATGTAAGCACTACGTCTCCTTCCCACAAATTTTGGGAAACTACTGCTCAAACTGCTGTGTTTTCAAAACATGGTTTATATGTGAAAATGCTAACTAACATATTTAACTTTTAGAGTACTCATATATATGAAGCAAACTACATGCACAGAAAAAATCATTTAAGTTCACTGGAGTTTATGACAAGATCAGAATATGGAAAGCAGGCATATAAAAAACCCCAAACACACACACAAGCAAGCTTTACCTGATCATGATTTTCATCTGAAAACGTTATTGATGTAAGCTTGTAACTATTCTTCAATAAAAATTCATTAACTAGGAAGTTTAGAGCTCTTTTCTCAAGAGGTCTGATTGGCTCCTGGAAAAAAAAAAGATAATACACTAGATCTTTAGTTTATCTCCCTTCCAACTATGGAAGCATATCCATACTAAAATCCATGCAAAGCTCATTTATCACCAGCCACCTACCTGAATTTCAGGACTTGATTTATAATTTTTTCGTTCCTGCAAAGGAACTTCATTTTCTGGGGAGGAAAAAAAGAGTAACTAAATTTTACTCTCTCACAGAGGATGAGCTCAGCTACTTCTACATTGTTTAAAGTAGAGACTTAAGAAAAGGTTTATGTACACCACCTGCAGCCTGAGTCAGGTTGGCTCGAAGGGCCTGTATGGTCTCCTTGGCTTTCCGCAGTTCAAACTCCAGGACTGGACAGGGATTTGGATTAAACACACACAGGCATCCAACCAAGGCAAGGGAAACAAAAATAAAATATAAAAAGCAAGGATGGGTGTGAAAAAAAAGATATTGTTTGTATTAAACATAAAGCATGCAATCTTTATGGAACTTATGAACACATGCAGCAGAGTTGGTCTGAAAGCAAACTGGTGAACGTTTTCCATAGTTTCACTGGCCTTAGGTTAGCTAAGTCAAAATTTCAAGCTGTCTGACAAGGACTCGCTGTAAGGTTTTGGGAAAATATTTGGGAGCTGAGGCTGTCAAAAGTTTGGGTTTTTTTGGGGCAAGAGGAGTATGTGGGCAATCAGAACACAGAACTAAATGAAGTAAATATGTCATGGCAGCAGAGGAAGCTGTCTCCATGTAGCAAAGCTTAAACCATGAAGTTAATGCACAATCCCATTGAAACCACAGACTTTATTTTTGGAAAATAAAATCATACACCAAAATTTTAGTAGTTTAAATGGGAGATCTTGAAACATACTTTATCTTAATAAAAAAAAATGTCATTATAAATTTCTCTTTAAAAACAGTGGAGTTTTAGGAATGTCCTATATCAATTAAGATTTTGAATTCAGTTCACTGAATTCAAATGAAGAGATGCACAAGACCAAAAACACCCAAAGAATACAGCTCTTCTGCAGTACTTATAAAAAAGTTTGAAAGAAAAAGTTTATGCACCATTATTCTTGAAAGTTTACAGAGATTTTCAAAGATCTAGAGTCAGCTTTAAATTCAAAAAATACTTAATTTTAGCTTTCCACTCTCTCTTAAATTCACCTTTCCACTCCCCTAGTCACTGTTATGTGTTTCTCATGTTCCAATGTTTCCTCCAAAAAGGGCCAGTGGTAATTTGTGTGCATTGGCATCTCATGTGTTTTGATGCTGAGGTCATATGCATACGGTGGCTTCAAATTTGAACCCCCTGAACCTTTGCAAAACATATAGCAAATGGTCTTTTAATAGCCATTTACAGTTAGAACATCTAAGGAAGCCTATTTAAGAGGTTACCAGATAAATACATGCATTTCACTAATTGTCAGATTAATCTAATCACACTTAAATATACAGTTACCAGAAGGAAGGAGTCTCATACTTAACTAGGAGAGATGAGCACAGAACACCTACCATGCTGAAGTGTTAGATAACCTATTTAGAATAGTTGCATACCTACTCTATTCCCATGCAAAATGAAAAATGTTGTAGCGCCTTTTAACAAGAAAGTTTCAATGAGATCTTTAATCACTTCCTGGAAACAATTTAACATGGCATTTTGAAATATTTATACAGAAGACAATGCACAGCAGAAACACTGCATCGGCCCTTGCTGGTAAAAAATGTTACTGAAGGCTGCAAATAAAACCAGTTCCTCTTTTGAGCATCTGTTACTAAGACTCTTTTGCTAATTAGCACTCATGGAAAAAAGATTCACTCAGTTTGCAGTTTTGCATAAAAATTGAAGGAGTTACTACAGTACACCACATTTGCTACATGAAAGTAACTTGTTTGATGCACAGAATTTTACTGCAGCAATACAAAAGCGCAACTGAGGATACAATGAATAAAATATGTAAAATCTCTCTAGTATTCAGCAATGCTGATCTGCAAATACTTCTGTGCAACAAAGTTAGAAAATGCTCTCATGGTAAAGTACCTAATTTTAGCACTTCCTTGCATTTGAGTTACTTATTCACAGTTTTAAGATACTAATTTGTTACTTTTTGAAAATTTTAAAGTACTCAAATTAAGTAATTTCTCATATGGAAATAACTACGTGTTAACATTTTACTCTTGTAAAATATTTTCAAAGACCAGAACAGTTGCAGATCAGGAGTGCCCTGCACTAGAATGATATAAATAATAAAAAAAGTTAGAAAAACAATGCAAACTATAAAAACTCAGGAATCCAATTAAGGGAAATAGGAATAAGACATGTCTGAAGGCATAGAAAGCCAAAAACCGCATGTCAGACAAACCCATGTCAGACGGCAAGAATTGATTTTTAGTGAACTGTGATGATGCTGAAAATTCTTAGAAGTCATTAGGACTTTACCCATTCAACCTTAAAAATAGATTACTCTGCTGCATGTTTCTGTTACATAGTAGAAGATTCTAGACATAGTGTATTTGGGAAGCTGTCACTTGGTAGCAAGTCACAACAGCCACACAATTCTACCACAACATAGCATTGTTACAGTTGTACCTCATCTAATCTTACTAATGCCACCATTATAATTGACATCATACAAACCTTGATGCTTTCAAGTCAGTCACAAATGTAGCTTTTATTTGAAGAAGTTTGTAGGTGTTTATACAATCATACATATAAATAGCTATAACATTAACTTCAGTCAAATATTAAACTGTGATTAAAAGCTCTTTAAGTTATACTGAAATGTGATCTTCTGCCAAAACATGTAATGATTTTTAACTCGACATGTCTACCAATGAAATCAACACCAGAAATCCCCATTTTTTGATTCTATAACATTCTCTTAAATAAAAAGGCAACCTTTTAACCCCTTTCTTTGTAACCATTATGAAGTATTGATTTTAATATAAATGACCTGATGCCTCTCCCCCTCTCCTGGTACAAAGCTGAAGCTACGCCTTCAGAAGCATTGACAAAGCCAGCTAAAGTTTAACTTCATGGTTGACTGGGCTGATAACACACAGAACTCCTAGCACTTGGTGAAGGAGATGACACTCCTTAAGAATGATGCACAAAAGTTTTGCTGCAGACAGCCTAAGAAAGGGAAGAACCAGATACTCCTCTACACCAGGAAAGCAAAGAACAGAAATTTAGAGCCTTGAAGTTGTTTAATCTTCCTATAAGGAAAGGGCATTTCTGAATAATTTAGTTTGCCTTATGGGAGAAAACGATTTCAAATTTCAATGGCTCTTCTGCTTTTTCTTTATTAAAAATTTCTAATCACTACAGCTACCATCCTGAAAAAAGTTACAAAGCCTGACTTAAAATGGGTGAATCTTTCAAGCAAGCAACAATGCATTGGACCAAGGTTTTCAGATCAGCCATTTTTAAATGTTTCAGTTTTCATGCAGCTAATCTAATAAACCTTAAAAGAGAAGTGCATATCAGGAATGAGTAGCTTGTGTGGTAAGCTTTGAAATTTCAAAATTAAGCTTTCTCAAGGGTCTTATTCTATTGACTCACATTTGTTAATGACTTCATAAGTTACTGAATCATAGACTGAGAAGTTACCTGTGAAAAACAACCTGCAATTTGGAATTGAACTAGTTGAGATCTACATGAACAGCAGTCTTGTTGAGCCAAGGCCAAAAAGTTGAGGAAATAAAAAGTACTTCTAAAATCATTCAGCACTTGCATTGTATAAGCAGTATTACTTCCAATTATATTAGAATTTTATATTCTACATATGAATTACCATGTCAGATTTCTGCCTATTTCACTATGAAGTATTCAGTACTTCAGATAATGGTAGAAGGGTAGTTTTATGTTGTGAAGCCACTATATGGCATTTGGACATTTTCTTTTAAAAGTAGTTCTCCTCTGAAGTATCAAGGGCTCCTGTGCTTACCCAGCTTTCCTCAAACTTTCATACTGTTACAAGCTTTGTTATTCCTTAACTGCCACTTTGAGTCCTTCCCCCTTGCCAAGTAAATGTAGAACTCCAGATGTCCTAAATCATGCCCTCTAAAACATGTATGACATCCCATTACATTTGATGAAACTGTGCATACATTTCGAGTCAATCAGAAGAAATTTAAATTCTCTGACAACAGTTAGTAATGAAGCCACCGTCACAAACATACTTCAAGACCTGAGGTTTACCAACTCCCACTTTCTTGCTATAAGTATTAAGAAAAAAAGCGGCCTTGAAATGTGAAACACTTCAGCACACAACACAAATAGCCCTGAATCAGAAAGCTGTGCTTCAGCACAAGAATTGACTACCACACTACAAAAATTAAGGCCAGCAGGATGCTTCATGAGCAAGTAACAAGAGAACTTCTTGTCACTCTAATAGCAGGAGCCCAACACTTGACTCAGTAGCCTCATTAATGCTTTGAAGTTAATGAGACAGGACCAGCTACAGAGAAGACCTGAACTGCAACAGACTTGTCTTCAGGTTCAACCCTTGGAGACCTCCAACCTGGAAGGAAATTTAAGAGGCTTACAACTCCTTCAGAAGGCTTAAGACAGGTAATGGGAAGACAAAACCAGATCTGCTTTCAGGATGAACAAAGCGCAATGTTACCAAGTGATTGTTGTATTACAGATGCCTTTTGTGTTCCCTTTGTTGGTTCTGTTTATTCTTTTTTCAAAGATTTTTCTCTGATTTTGGTGTGCACAAGTTAATAATATCTACTAAAAAACACAAACAAAAGGGCTCTATAAAAAGCAGAAACTGTGAACCTAAGTCTAGATAAATAAAATTCTCAAAAATAAGTGTTTTTTGAACTTGTCTCTTCCCTTCAAACCTTATTCTGCTAATCAGAGACAAACAGCCTAGCTAGAAATCAATGCAAATACATGGAAATCTGAGAATACATATGATTTAAATGGAGTTTGATTATAAGAATTAATTTCATCATCTTTGAAAACACAGCATATATTTCTAAAATTTTTAGATTGTCAGAACAGTTGATGTCAAAGGCAGGTTAGCAATAATAAACATTTTGAATTATGCGAAGTAGGGGGTTTAGACCACGGCAAATTTAAGATGTGGCAGAAGATTGAGTTCCTTAGACTGGATGTCAGACAACCTATTTAAAGCAAATGCTGTGGGTATTCAAGTTAGGTGTACCCTTATTACACAGGAAGGGAACAGGTTTTCCATTCTCTAGCTGCTTTATGGAAATTATGAGTATTTGGAAGAGGTCTACTAACCCTAACAAATCCTTCAGTACTGAGTTTAACCTAGCAGCAATTATTCCAAGCACTTAATACATGAATTTGGATTCAAAACTTACCAGTCTTAGAGAACAAGTTGTTTCCATCTAGTAAATTGCAAGCTGTAAGGATGTATTTTGGTTTTTTTCATCTCTTAGTGGATTATAAATGTATTACCCAAATTGTTACATAACTCTCATTTTCATTAAGATCAGGTAGATAAAGAAGAAAATTTATGTTTTCTAAATTGCAGTTAGTTTTGTCATACTTATCCACATCCTGACTGGCTTCTGTGACTTGCATCTTTTCAGTCAAGCTGATAATAATATTATAGAAGGGACTCACGTAACTTCCTTCTATCAGATTTCCCAAGTGAAAAGCTCACAGCAACTCTTCAAAACACGTTTGCTTCTAGGCCAAATTTTGATTCTAATACCAGATGAAATGAAGTGGGCTAATAGTCTTTAAATACTGAAATCAATTTCAAACAAAAGTTGATACAGTTGTTTCCAGGAATTTTTGGATTGTTAAAACAAAAAAATATGGCAGCTAAGTCTACCACTACCCATAACGGGCAAATGGAATATGGTGGCTTTGGATGATATATGCACACATTTTTTTGATTTGGGGCTTTCTAACATTGCCAAGATATAAAAGTATTTGTAAAATGGGTATGTTATAACTTCGGTTCTGAAGTCCTTCTGAGTTGGAACCAGTTTACCAGTTTCATTTAGAGACTGATGTGCATTTATTTCCTGACTTTCATTTGATAAGATAGGGAACCGATATGGAAATCATGCGTTCTGTCCAAACAGTAAATAACAAAAATAGCAGCAAGAGAAAGGCATTTACAAAGAGAAAGTATTCAAACCTCATTCTCAGAACCATCAAAAGAAAAATATGACTATTAGACCATGGCCTCAAGCTTTCACAACAGATTACAATTTTAATCTCCTAAGCATCAAGGCTCTTAAATGAAAAGAAAGAATTTTAGAAGAAATAAGCAAGATGGACTTCCAGTTAGGTTTCCAAGAGCATTTGCAGCTAAGAACAACTTCAAAAGCAGAAGTTATAAGCCAGAGTTTGTTTAAAGATAGAACTGGATTTGCAAAATTTTTGAAACCTCTGTTGACAAAATTTTTTAATGTGCAAAATAAATACTTATCAGTTTTTGAAATTGCTCAGGAAGATGGCTTTAAACAGAATTGAGGCAAAATATTTTAAGCAGTTATGACTGAACCAGAATTTTAAGGAGAAACGGGATAGTTTTGAAAACTACCAGTCTTTACAAACATCCAGACATAATATTCACTCTTTGTTCAAGTTCTTCTGTTACTTTTTAAGAACTCTTTGAAAAACATCTCTAAGAGAACACAGACCTATAATGTAAATATCCTGACATACAATTTCCTCATCAATTACATATGACAGTAGTCAATCACTATATGACAATTATCAAAAATATTGATCAATTTTATGGTTTATTTAATACTTGGTTTTAGGCTATATTAATTTCATACTGAAGTAATCAATATTTTGTTACTAATGTTCTGTCAGAAGATTACTGGTTCAACTGGATGTAAATTCTGACTGGTCTGTATTTTCTATAAGCATCTCTAATCCAATTCCAAGGACAGCTCCAAGCAAACATCAAACTAGTTCTCTCACTAACACTGTTGCCAAGAAATACTGACTAGAACCAGGAAAAATCTACCAAGACAATGAAAATAAATAAAATACTGGGATTTGCTTGTTTCTTCCTTGCATTCCAGGACACAACTCACAAATGCTTGGGCTCCTTGAACACAATTTGTTTAGAAGATTACTTTTCTATTTACAACTATTGCCTCCTTGAAAAGGATTACATATATTGAAAAAGAGACCAGCTAGACAGTAATAAGAATCCATAAATTTCCATATAAATTGAAGAACAGTAAGTTCCCACAGTTCTAGACCAGAACACCAAAATACCTGGATTTGCTTCGTGTTGTGAATTTAATCCAGTCCTTTAATTCAGCAACACTGGCTGAGTAAGAAAAATGAGATTTTCCCACCATTTCAGACTGACCCAGAGATGAAATGTCAGAATCAAGATCCTTTACAGAACTATGTTTCATCAGCCTTTTCATTGCTTGTAGAGACAATGGAGTGGAACAGAGACATAGCTGCTTGCATCACTTCAGGTTTCATAAAGCTTAACCAGCAGAAGTCACAGCATGGACAACTTCTGTGAGCTCAGGATATTGAACAGTATTAACTGACAAGAAGTAAACAGAGCTCTGTAGCCATTTCTAGAGAGCTTTCATGGGTTTCTCTATGGAAGCTGTGAATAACTTAATATATGAACTTGGAAGAAAACCTGGACAGAGAAACATGGCTCACATGCAAAAGTGGTTACTAAAATAATTTCAAATACAAGAGAAGGTTCTGCCTTTGGTGATATAATAGATTCTAAATTAAAAGTGCCAAAGGCTCAGAACAAAAGGCAAAAAAAGACACTTCTTTAAACCAATCTTACAGAATCAAAGAATCAAATAGGAGAGAAAAGCACTACAACTAAGATTTGTAGCAAGGAAGATTTATGTAACTGAGTAAATCCCAAATTTGCTCTGGGTTTGGAAATGCTTATTTGATCTCCATGAAAGCTATATTTAAAAGATGACTTGCAACAGATCTTTACGTCAGAAAGCTCTCACCCATGTAGTAGTCACAGACCACTATGTAGAATAATTGTATGTCTCAGCTTAACAGTAGTAGTCAGTAAGCAATATCAAGACGCAGTTCTATTCTCAAAAGCTGGGCACAGTTTTCAAGTATAGTGCTTGTTTCTGCACTGGTGACATCTGGAATCATACAGAAGTACACCTGCCTGAATATTTACAGTAATTACAGCAGAAGTGTGTAAAGCACGATGCATCAAGCACCTAGTTAAACCACATCAGTGAAATCTTGTCATCTTCAGAAATGTTCATTTAAATATACTTATGCTAGAAACAACAAGTTAAACAATAAAAATAACATTCTATGATTCCTAAAACATATAAGACACTTACCTGCTACTCTTTCATCGGTTTCTCTATTGCCATCATCAGAGTATCTTGCAAAATCTAAAGAATCAAGAGTACTGATGCTTCCAGCACGATCTTAAGGGGGAGAAAAAAAAAAGTATCAGAAAGAATCCTGAAGAGCTGCCTTTTACAGAGAAAGTCAAAACAGCATCTCATTTCAGAAACTATAAATTGGACGCTACACGTTCTGCAAGATTCAAGTTTTACTGCATTTTCTAAAGGTCTGTAAGTAAAGAGTACATCAGTAAATTTGAACCAGAAATGCAGCACTACAGCAAGTTTACTGAACACAGACTGTAAGAGACTCTTGCTCCCCCTAAAAGATGGCATTTCTAGTCTGTCCACAGCAAATGAGGAGCAGGGCATTGCATCACTTCGCCTTTTCCACAAAGGCCAGGGACTTTGGCTTGGGCACACAGGTGAGAATGTAAAAGAAACCAAGCTGTTGTGTGACAAGTTTCAAGCAGTTCCCATTTAACAGAAAGCTGTAACTGCCTCAAATACTCTACTTCCTTTTCCCATTTTTATTATTTTAAGGCATGTCAACATGACCAAATACTTTTATACATATCTCCTGACCTAGCCTTTAACTTCAGTACATACCCATTTAATCAACATTTACTAAAGAATGCAGTATCTAACAAAAGCAAAGGAAGCACAGTTCATGCTATTGCAGGTATAATATTCACAATCTACACTTAAATTCTTAATTAAAATCAAATCAAGAAATTCCATAATCAGCATAAGGTTTGGATCTGATCTTGACATTTTTCATTTGAAGAGAATGGCAAAGAAAAAACCATCAACCAAAATGCAATTTTGATACATCTTTTGAATCACACATTCACCTTCTTATAATAAAAACGCACAAATTACTTGGTAACAGAACTCAAAATAAATGGAACATGTTCCTAGCACAACTGAACATGCAGAAATTATATTAAGTACCTTAGTATCTTTCCTCTCCTTTTGAAATTAATTTCTATGGAGCACTTCAGAAATAATTTTAATTACATCAGAACTGTTGTCACATTAACAAAGAACAAGCTCCACAGAGCTGTCAAAAAAACTCTTAACTGTCAGTGGAAATAGAAGCAATTTCATCACTTGTCAGTCAAACTCTGTCATGACTAACATCATTAAGTATTTAACCTCTCCTCGCTGCCTGCATTATGTAAAAAAAAGAAAAAAACAAAACAAAACAAAACAATCTATTAATGAGTTTCTCTGTATATTTGTGCCTAAGCTGTACTGTAAGGTCTTGTGACATTCTCTCTACATGTAGACCAGCACTGCAGTCAAATAAGAACACCTGAGTTAAGACTGATGAAAGCATTTACACTGAAAAGATATAGAGAATACTAAACTTACCAGCTCTAGCTGAGTTCCACAATATCAAAACTTGCCTGAAAACCCTAATTTGACTGTTCCATGGACATGCAGTATATGACAGTACACAGTTTATATCTAACCACAGGGTTTTTTCCTGTTACAATGCTTTCTTATCCAAACAATGAAACAGGCTGTTGCTCCTCAGGGAGTCTCTATTCAGTCATTGGTTTTAAACCTCATTGTTCATATGCAGGTTCTGGTCTTATCCTCTGCAATTTTTTCAGGCATTAATCTGATTTAATAATTCCCTGTAGGCTGTTCTATATAGCTTAGCAACACAGTACAAACTCTTCTTTTTACAGCATCTTTGGAAAATGGACTGTTGTGAAAATAAATCAGTGGGGAATCGCATTTGAAGAGATTAAGTTCAAAAGTAAACACGAATTTTGCACGCACAGTTTGAAAGTCTTTAGAACTGACTTTTCAAAACACCCAACACCTTGATGAGTAGATATTGCTCCAACTTATTTCACTGGGATTATTTTTTGAAATCAAATTCAAGACAACATTCAAATGGAGATCGCAATGAAAAGCTGATGTTGAAGAGAAGTAACCAAGTCTCACATACAGCATTGCTATGGCAAACACAGAAATAAAGCAGTTCCCTGCTGCAGTCTTGCCATGTTCACAGATCGATTTTCTAATTGCTCTGTGAACAGAAGCAAAGTAGTATCAGAGAAACAATGCTCAAATTTTCAACTTAAGTCAACCATATCACAATTACTGAAGCATCCAAAGCCATAAGCAACACACTATTTCTTTATATGACTAGTGGTGCACTTCAGAGGCCAAGGCTCTCCCCTGAAAAGTGATAAAACAAATCCAGACATAAAATAGAAACTTATTTGCCAAAGCCAAAAATTTCTCGAAAAAACCCCAAACCACCAAAACCCAGTTGCCTAGAAAAAAGCAGGGGGTAATCACAATCTTTGTCAGGATGTACACAACAGAAGCTGTTTAAGATCATACCAGCAGCTGTGAATCCAACAACTCACAACATCAACCAGTTCTACAACCTTAATGGTCCTACAGGAACTCAGCAACACCAAGGAGGTTTATGATTTCAACACCCAGAAACTGCCTTAAGCAACACCCCTGAATGCACAGCAGCAATTTGCAGAGTTGAAACTTGTACATACACCATTTAGACCTCACTTTATCATTACAGCGTTCATAATAAAAGCAAATATCTGACTTCCTTTTCATACAGGCCAACATGGTGAAGATACACAAGCAGCTAGATTCAGACTGATGAAACCAGCGAAGATCTGCTAAGGAACACCAGCCCCATGGCTTCTTTCCTGCTACCATTATTTCACTCTGCCCATAATGCTGATCCTCCTTCTCGTACAAAAGCACACGCCCATTACCACACCCCCAACCCAAGGTGTATCATTATCGGCAGAGTCATGGCACACAGGCACTGCCGGGCAGGGCGGTGCTGAACAGTGCCCACAGTGAAGGGCAGCAGGCCTGCGCCATCGCCTCACCCACCTAAAATGTCACCCAGCTGTGGCTGTGACCTCGCTACTTACCACTGTCTTTGTAGGCAGTCATCAGCAGAGGTTTAACTCCTAAAACTAATGGCATTGTCCAGAAAATCATGGAATAACATCTTATAATCTCATATTTTACACTTCCATAAAAGATGTACCTGCTCCGCAAAGGATCAGAGGGTTTAAAAGGCACCTCCCTGCTGGCAGTACAAGAGCCTCACTTGTTAGGAAAACGGGCAGGGCTGTTTCAAGGAAAGAAATCAAAGGGAAGGGCTGTGCACAGTCACACAGCCCACCTCAGAAATGTGAAATATCATCATTTGTCTGAAGTACAAATAGTTGTACTTCAGGACACTTAGTGGAAGCATTTCAACTACAGCATTCAGAAAAGAGAACTATTTTCTGAACTGAAAGGGGAAAAGAAAAAAAACCCAAAATTTTTTAGAAGAAAACATATACCCAGTTAATTTTAAAAATAAAAATAAAAATCTAGCCTTAAGTTATCTGGCAAAGAATATCAAACCAACTTCTTGTGGAGAAACCGCTGAAAAAGGAGAAGTACACTTTGGCTGAAATCTGCTTCTTTCCCAGAAAGAAACCCAATGTGACACAGCAGCGGGAACCCATTTTGTTGTCTTGGTATGTGCATTCTTACCAACAGTCTCCTGTGCATGGATTTTAGACTTCTTTCTCTGAATTAAAACACTTTATAATCAGCAATTTCTTTCTGCTAAAAGCTTTCCTAATGAGTAGTGGCAAAACAATTGCTGTCAGCTTCATGTTTCAGAAATGGTAAAAGCAAAGTAACAAGAAAAATTTTGACAAGCAGGTATAAACAATTGCAGAACATGGATTGCCTCAATATGGAACAAGAAAGTGCCACGGGTGCATAGAGAAACACTTAAATAGGCTTAGGGTTTTCATAATTCATACTAGTGAAATGCCTGGAGACATATTGGGATAATAAAGGAGAGCCTGTGCACAGTTCTTGTCTCTTACCTTCACCACTGGAAAAGGATGAGTAAAATCAGAATGCCAAGATTCATATACTTAAAGATACTGAAGGCTAAGAAGTTTTTTAATCCATTTGTTAAAAAAAATGAAATGTGTCTATTTCATTTGCGAAGTTAGAAATCAGGTTCAACACCACATTTTGATTATTAACTTATACAATCTTTTAAAATATTGCTTCATTCCAGAGGAAAGGAATTTTAATTCTTTTCTTATTCTCAGATCTGCCACCAGATGACATGCAGATTTCTGCTGACAGCTTCTGTTCCCTAGGCATATATCCAGCTCTTCCTAAAAGCTGAGCATAACTACCAAAGTAGGAAAATGTAAGGAAACCTCAGAGTTTCCTTACAAACCTCCTGTCATTGGAACATCCCCTTCCAATGACATACATAATATATAAAAGGTTACATTTCATTCACTCTGATGATAAAAAGAGATTATTTTTACCAGCTTACCTAAAGGACACCAAGAAGGATCATATTACCCATATTGTCACAGCACGTGCATTAAGCGGAAATAATCTTTACATGCACATGACACTGTAAATCAGATAAAAACGTAGACAAATTAAGTGGCATTACTTATTGATAGGACGGCTCAAGAAAAAATCTTTTTTAAGTTAATGCTTTAGAAGCTATTTGAATTTACTTTGCAAACATCCAAATTGATTTAAAAAATTACTAGTTGATAAAACAGCCCAATTGTCATATTTCCTTTAAGATCACAAGAAATCATATAATCATGTGCTAACAATTAATCAAACGGAGCATATGAAGACCAAGAACTCCACATTTTTTCCTTGAAATTCAAAGAGAAGAAATGATACTATGCTTGTACAAGACAGACTCACTTTGCAATGCTAACTAAATGTTCACTTGTACTGAAGAATATTTGTAACCCTGAAACCAGACTATTGCCATATTTTAAACTGCTGAGCGAAGTAGCTGGCTAGCCACATTTTAAACTGATGGGAGAAGTAACTGGCTACTGGAAGTTGGGTTTTGATTAGCATACATATGGAACTAAAAGTGAATCCTTCCCAGTCAGGGTCAGAGCAGCTTCCCACCGGATATTGCACATACTAGGACAATATATTTCCCAGTTTAAGCCGGGCTTTACATGAATTATATGGCTATATGGAGGATGAAACAGCTGTAGGCGGATAGCTCACACATATCATAGGGAGATACAACCTTCTTTCTTTTTTTTGAGATAGTAAAGGTCTGGATAATAACTTATATCTATCATGCTATATCAGGGCCATCAGCTGGACTCCAACATCCACCCTCACACATCACTATTTGGAGAAGAAAAAAACATGACTTTGCATTGAAAAAAACCCCTCAAAAATCAAACAAAAAAGCACTCTTTGAAGACATTCTACCTGATTGCTTATTACAATTATATTTGTCATTTCCTGCAGCATTATCAAACAAAAACACACAACATACCACGGGCTTGGAAAAAAACTGTTAAGAACATTCAGGCTACTGGGTACTACGAAGATTTGTATCAAGAACTCTCAATATTCATCCAAGGAGAGCTCTGCTTCCAGAAGCATGGAATTTTTATTTCATTTAGCCTTTTCCTTTTTCACTTTAGAGGAAGTTAAAATGTTTTACCATTGGTGTTAGAATTATCCTACAAGCAACTTAATCCACCAGTAGTAATTTTATTTGATAATGATACATTCTCTTCACTAAATTAAATTTTCACTACATAGGATTTCACTAGGGACAAACACTAAACAAGGCATTCCAGTTCAGAGTCAGGTACAACCTTACTTAGAAGCCATCTCAGGTTAATGCCTTCTAGCTTATCCTGAATAAAACCAGACGTTGAAAGTTACATAAGTGAATGACTGAGGCTATCAAAAATTATTGCTTAGCATCATCATCTTGATGGCTACTTCTAAGTAAGAAAAAACCCAATAAGACTCCAAAATACAATTCTCTGCAGCAACAGAAATAAGTTGCACTTCATTCTTGAACTGGGCACTGAAAATTTGTTTTGTAGAACAATTATTAAAATAGGGAATTCCTAAGGTTTGATTTTATTATGAATTACAAACCAAAACAAAACAGGATAATTCAACCAACAAACACGCTACACCTTAACACACAGCAGTAAATTAGAGTCCAAAAATTGTGAACTATCATACAAAGAAAGTTGTTGGAGTTTATAAATGTCAGAAAAGCGTGCAATTACAGCTGTATGTGGAAGAATTAAAGCAAAAAAAACCCCAATGTACTCTGAGATATTCTTTCAGATCTATGAAAAGTGAGAAGCTATAAAAGCCCCCTACTGCAATGTTTTTTGACCAACAAGCCATGGATTATTACTAAGACAAGCTTTAAAATAATCATATAGTTCCATGTAACTTTAGAAAACACACACAAGTTTTTCCTGATGAGCTGTGCTATTACTATGAGTTACGCTGCCCCTCCTCCCAATAAACACATAAACACCACCTTGCATGGAGGAACTTCTGATGGAAAATTCTCCATCTAAAAGAAAATTACATCATGAAGAGATCAAAGCTGAGACTTTAAGGTGTCTGCAAATCAAAGGTCGGAAAAAATTTTCATAGATATCTGCAAAGGACAACAGTACCCATATTTTATGGGGTATAGCTTATCTTTACTTTTAGGACACACAACCTAATTTTTAAATGCAAAGACACAGGCCAACTAGCAGGTACTCTGATAACAGATCCCAACTGAGAAGTTTCTACGAAAACTCAGGTCTGACACTTTTTTCCTTTCTTCTCTGTGCTACAGATACAACAAAAGAACTACTGAAATTCAGACCTAAGGAAATGCAGATGTATAAATACACATTTTAGGTCTGTTTCTGTTGGCAGTAAAAAAGTCTGCAAATGAAGTATTTTACCTACCTTAAACATTCCAGACCTAGAGTAAACTAGCCAGTAGGGTCATGCAGCAGATGGCCTGCTCTGTTCTGGAGATACTGGTCTAAAAAAGCACATCCTTGAATAACTTGTATTTTCAGCTACCCTGCCCAGTATCACAGGCCCAAAATAGCAGAAGCCAAGAAAACAGGGGACGGAGGCTAATTGGGAAAAAGAATAAATTTATTGTTGTATTTACTTGTACATGTTTAAGCCCCCTATTAGTACTGAACCACACATATGCATACGCGAATAAACCAAATTGTGAGAGAGAGAGAGCACGTGTGATAGAAGATGTGAGATGTGAAAACCCGAAGAGTTTTAATGAAGTCCTTTCTACATTAAATCAAACAATCAGGCATCATCAACCCTTGAATAAGTGATCATCAATTCACAGTTTGTATTTGTGACTACATTATATAGCAACCGAAACGGGTATGTTGTGCAATACATACGAATAAATGAATTTAACTATTTAATCCCCCATAAACGGTATTGCAAATTTATTTTAACTTTACCACATTTCACAAGACATCTCTGGAGCAATATTACTTTGAAAAGTTTTAAATGTCTGCTGCATTTAAAATTTCTGTTATGTTTCAACTTGTCCCAAGCTTACTGATGCTGGATCTTTCAGCAAAGCAAACTTGATCCATTGCAGCAGACATTTGATCTAGCATGCAACCTTTACAGTAGAAACAGACTTATGTAACTATTTTTTAAACCAACTTGAACTTGCAGAATAAATTTTACCAGATCAACACATTCCACATCGCTATGGTAACTCTGGGATGGAACAAAAAGTCTTAAATTAATTCATTACATCAGGCACTAAACTCTATGCACCTGACCTAACAACCTTGCTTTGCAAACTCAAGTGCCTCTTTTGCTCTCTCCCAGATGTTCTTATTCAATGAGACCTGAAGGATTTTCCAAGTTGGTATGTTCTGAAAAGAAGACTTCAGGCCCTCATCAAATGAGAAGAAAACTTAGTTAAGTAAAGCTACTAGAATAAAATTAACTTTCAAGCTGTCAGAGCAATCTACTTACCAATTACCTAGAACAGACATTCAGTACTAGTCCCCGATGGGCAATCCAAACCAGACTGAAAACAGATGATCAATACACTTACCTACTTCATATTAACAGCAAGTTATAAAACTTCATAGGAAGCATATGAGGGTAAACCCCTAAAGCTGGTTAGAGAAAACTAACCTATGCTTGCTAGCCAAGAATAGAAAAAATCCCCAAACAAATTCCACCAACCAACCAACAACAACAACAAAAAACCCAACCACCAGATATGTAAAACATATATTTTGCATATACATTGCAATAAAAAGGTATTACTCTCACTCCCATGACAGGCACACTGCAGAAGCTCATCAGAAAGATGAAATTACAAGTAGAAGACAGATAAGATTGTGCACCCTAGCACAGAAATAACACGCTCACAGAACTGGGTTATGATACAGATGCACCTGGGCTGATCTCCTGGAGAGCTATACCAAGACCAGGCTGCTTATGGAGGGAGGCTTACTGGATAGAGACTCTCAGGCAGCATCCAAATTAGACAAGTCTGAAAGAATTAAGCCAGCCCTGTACAAAGCCATTTGAATATTGCTGCAGTGAACACTGAGGTCCAAAAGGGTGTGATCCTGGGAAAAGCATCAAACACAGCCTGACTCCCTACACATGTGCAGGCAGTAGCTCAAGCTGCAGTGTGCTTGAGCAAGCAGACCTTCCCAAAACAGAACAGCTACGGGAGAAGCATGGCATGGAGGTACTTCTTCCAGCTCATGAGCCCAGCTGGCTTCAGCAGAAATCAGAAAGCATCAACAGCATCAAATTAACTCCATACGCTTGATGCTGCAGCACTGCATTGTCCAGAATGTATCCATTAACTTGCACCACAAGGATTTTTCCATTTGTCGCAGTAACCCAGCTTTCTGTTATACCCCAACATCAAGCAAAATTGTATCAATTTAGCCCTTAAATGGTTGCCCTTGCTGAAGGACTACTTAAAGTGGATAGGTAATATCTATCTTCGTTCTCAACCACAGTATTCCCTCAGGTTTTTTTCATATTTAAATTTCAGTAAGTTCTCATTTGCCCACTTTCTGCATTTATCTTAGGACAGTAGTAAATTTTCCAGTTAAGTTTTGTGTCCATGTAGTTTCTAGAGAATTTAAAAAAATAACGGAAACTAGCAACTGGAGACCAAAGCATCTCTCCTATGAGAAAAGGCTGAGAGAGCTGGGGCTGTTCAGCCTGGAGAAGGCTCATGGGGAGTCTCATGATGAACAGAAATAATTGAAGGGGAGGCACAAAGAGGACAGAGCCAGGCTCTTGTCAGTGGTGACCTGTGACAGACCACAGACAGTGGGCACAAAATGAGACACAGGAGGTTCCTCTGGAACATCAGGAAACACTTCTACTGTAAGGGGACTGAGCACTGGCACAGATTACCCAGAGGGGTGATGGAGTCTCTGTCCCTGGAGGTACTTAAAAGGCCATCTGGACAGGATCCTGGGAACCAGCTGTAGGTCACAGTGGTTCTGTTTGGGCAGGAGGTCGGACCAGATGATCACCAGAAGTCCCTTCCCACCTCAGCCATGCTGTGATTCTGAGATAAATTTTGCCATGATTTCTCTTACTCCAGAAGTTTTTTTCAAATGACAAAACAGCTCGTGGCTTTCTCTCTCCTCTAACATCAAACAAGATGAAAAAGTTTTTGTTATATAAATACAAAATTCTTATTCTGTGACTTTTTATGTAACATTATTTCTTTCAATTCAACAACAAAGTAATCAGCTGCATCACCATCATGCAGAGATATATTGCAGGAAGGAAGGAAGAAAATCGCCTCTACCCTGCAGTGTGCTGGAAGAAAGAGTTCACTATTTCTCAAAAGCTTTTTCAACTTGGTCTGTCTTAAAAAAAAACCAAAACAAACAAAAAACCCCCAGCTTTTTTAACTATTTGTCCAACACACTCAATATATTTAGTGCCACATCTCAGGTGTTCACATCATAAATAAATATATAAGGCCTACAACTGTTACTGAATTACTCAATGTTTTAGCCTGTGCTAGAGGAGATTTCAACTCAGTTGCTCAAATCTGCAACTTTAAAATACACCACAAAACTAAATACAAGTAACACACTGAAGACAAGGAGTTGTAAATTTGAACCCAACAGCATAAGGTTTCAGGACTAACTGTTTCATAAAAAAAACTTCTCATGCTGAATTTTAAAGAGCTCCATAGATATAAATTACCTAGCTCAGATTTTGCAAAAAAACTTAATGTAGTTGGGAAGTGTAAGAACAACCTGAAAAAGAATTTCCCCCCCATATTTTCATTAATTCTGTGTTTATAGATTATAGAAGTCCAGTATTTACAAGTTTTCAATTAGCAGAGATGAACTGCACACAGATCGGCTTCCAGCATAGCTGATATCAATACCTACTTGATACTAACTTGCTTGCAAATACTAGAGAAATCTTTTTTATCAGGTAATGAAACTCATGTAAAATTTTCAGCAAGCATTCTCTCAGCTGGACAGAGTTTATGAGTAATGTCTTCAGTCAAAAAAAAAGGTAATTCTCAGAGACAAAAAAAGGTACAGGAAATTTGATATAACTTACATGGAATTGAAATTACATATGGGAGAACTTAGATAAGTTCCCAATGGTTGGTTCTGAAATGCAAAGCTCTAGCTCATCATTCTATTTTCCTTCTTTCCACCTACTCAAAACCCAGTCTCTTCTTTCCCTAACAGCAAGACCATCAGAAGGATGGCATGCTGCTTCAGCACAAATCTGGCTTCTTTTGCTGAAGGTTTCAGCCACAGGATGGTTAAACTCACACATAACTGAACTAGCTACAGTGCCTATACAGAGAGTTTCACTTCTGGTTTCCTCAACATCAAAAAGTAAGAGGAACTCTGGCACAGGAACAGAACAGAGGTCAGAACAAAAGCAATTAAATTCCCCATATCATAGCTGTGAGGATCCTAAAAGAACCAGAACATGCACTAAGTTACTACAGGGGAAAATACAAAGTAGTCATCATAATCACTCGCTACTCAGTGGGTAACTTGATATTTACCTGCCTAGTAGTAGTGGCTTCTACTCTGCCCTCCTTTGTCCATAAATGTCATGATTATTGCGCTACCTTATCTGGTTACTTCTTCGTGTAGTTACATACTTATGGGGACTAACCTGTCTCCTGAACAATCTAGCATTACATCCCAAATCAGCCCAACATAGACATCAGCCAAAGCTTAGACCCATCCATCAGGGACAGCTTCCAGCAGATTTGGTTTCAGTAATTTGACAAGTCCAACAGTTGCAAAAGCCTTAACCTAAGCAGCTTGTAAGCTATAAAGTGCACGTCACTGAAAACTTGTCAGAAACACCAGTGTCAGTCAAATGGAGTGGGTTTAAAGCAGTCTCAGCCGGAAAAGTTCACCTGGCTTCTGCATCAGTAAAGCCAACATCAGAGCACTACAAAGCCTCTCAGGTTTCATCCAGGCATTATTGTTTTCTGGTAGGTTGCAAGGGAACTCTGCTTCCCTTTCCTTCAGCATTACACACAAACCTCTACTCTTTCAGATGTTTTCTGTACTTCATTAAAACTGACAACAATCAGCCTTTCCCATCTGTTGACAGCAGCAGCTTTGATTACCTATTTATCCGCACCTTTCCATCCCGTCCTTTCTCAGGGGAGCACCTTTTCTAAATCAGGTAATAAAACCACTCTTACCCACAAGTTGCCGTTCTACCTCCCAGTATCTGCAGATACAGCCAACAGGACTAGATATTTTTGCTTGCTTTCATAAAGTAACAAGCCAAAGACTTGAGCTGACAACACCAAAACACCTAACAAGTAGTCATTAGAACAAAAATGATTTGCCAGCTTCCCAATTTCCTGTCTTGTTTAGACTGCTATTTAAGCTGAGGTATAATGAACTGTTTTGAGGTAGCCCTGTTCTGCTATATTTTCATTCAGAATAAAAATCTGTTGAAACACTGATCACGGCAAAGCACCACACAAAATTACAATGTTTTCTTCTCGACCCAGGATCGAGAAGAGATGCTACCAAGACATTCCCCTCTCCCAAAAGTAGAATCCATACACTCTTCCCACTTGGCTTTTTCCAGTAGGATCCATCTGAATTTCAAAGGCTTCAAGCAAAAAGAGCAATGCTTCCCAGTATTCCAGCCCCCCTCCCCCAAATCCATCCCCCTCCCAAAAAGAAAACCCAAAGGAGAATCAAACACTCCAAATCATAAAGAAAGCCAGGAGCTTACTACGAAGAAGCAGCAATACTTTATATCTTTGTGCTCATGGATTAGGTTAAAATAACTGGAATCAAATCCCCAGAAAGTTATAAACGATTTTATTATGCCAATAACTAGGAAAAAAAAAATGTCCTGAAAACTACAAATGTAACATAAGTGCTCAACCCCCTTCTTTATGATTTTCATTAAAGCTATTTCAAATTTTGTGAATGTTGAGCTTTTGTAGCCATAAAGAAAAAAAATAAATGGCAAATTTTAAGACTAACACTAGTTTTACCAGTATAAGCTGCACTCCTTCAGGAAAGGGCATTCATCAAACATAGCAACCAAAGGGCATCATATCAATCACATTTAAAAAAAGGTTTTTTCACTCACTATGCACAAGCTTATGGTCATTTATATAATAAATTCATTTGTGGTCCAGGAACACAGATGAGACATTTGAGCCACAGTTTTAATTCCAAATTTTGAATGTCTCAATTTGTGCTGTACCTTCTTATGCAAAAATGATAGGGAAAAAATTATATTTAATATGTAAGTGGTAAAGCCTTGTAAAAGATCTGGAATACAGTAAGAAGGAGGGACTTCCAAACCATACCACTCACATGAGCAGCATTAGAAAAGTGGTATCAAAATGATCTAGCAGACATGGAGCTACTGCTATTGAAACCAGTGGAAGAAGACCTCAGAAGTTTGAGAACATGTAGCTGAGATATAGGACATGAAGGATGACTGTACACAGGTCCTGTACACCTAAAGGAATAGTGTTACCTCCTTCACAGCTTGAATTTGCTTCAAACTAGAAAAGCAAAATTGCTAGACACAAGATTTTTCATTACAATATATCTTAATCTCATTTTGTAGATGTGATGTTGCTGATGCTGGTGGAAAAAGGAAGGGTGTTTTGCAAAGAAGTAAGAAATCCCAGTCATCTGACTGTCATTTGCTGTTGCAACCAAGCGCTCTGAAGCATGGTTCAAAGACAAAACAGCTTCTAAGTCACTCGCTGACCACATGATGCTGGCTGTTCAAATCCAACAACAAAGTAAAATCTCTTTGTAACAGTCTTTGAAGACGAAGAGAAGAAAAAAAAAGCACACCAAAATAAATTCTAGCATGCACTCAAGAGTTTAGACAGGCACTTCTCAGAGTCCTTTTAGGCAATGAACACTTGCACTGAAATTCTCCCATTCTGTACAGCGTGTAAAGTACGAAAGCTTTCTATTGCTCAGTGGAAATCCTCAGGCAGCATTCCAAACATACTTCACATTCAATAAGAATTGCCAGTCATACTTTTTTTGCATCCACTCAAATGATGAAAAATCTCAGAATAAAGCCAGAGAAATTCATCTAACTTGGGGGCTGGGAGGAGCAGGTACAAAGCTAGCACTGAAAAGAAATTCTGACTTTAGAAATCAATAGAAATAATTTTTTTAATGATGTGATGATTTTTTTTCACTGAAGCATAAAATTCACATGACCTCGAATTGGCAATCATGCCAACCTGCACTACCTTCTACATCAATAGTTTCTATTAAGAAAACTAGTAATTTATTCTCAAATACCTTTGGGCACGTTAAAGCAAGAGAAGGTATGTGCACAACTCTCTCAAACATTCTCTGCAAGTCTCCCTATGAAGGTCCACAAAGACAAGTACAATAGGCTGGGTCTATCAACAAAACTGGACATTTTGACTAACTTAGGAAACTGTTCAGATTTACTCTTGGATCTGAACAGTAGCTCAGTCATCTACCTAAATCAAGTAATACCAGATGCTTAAGAAAAAGTGAGTGAATTCTTCCAAAAACCATGATTTTCAGCCCATCAGTCTTTTGCAATCTACTTTTTAGTAGTTGGAAAATGACATAACTACAGAGGCATGAGACTATCAGCTCTTGTTCAATCAGAATCAGTCTGAACAGCGCTGTCACAATTGCTAGCTCAATGCTAGACTCCAGACTGCAAGGAAGTCTGATGGTACTACATTAAAAAAGCTACTTGAGCTATATAAAAATATTTTTAAATTGTTCTGCATCTGTCACCTTTCAACGTCACTTAATGTGAAGTGCCTTTTGAATCACTGTTGAGACAAAAAAATCCTTTGAAATGCACTCTCTAACCTATTGTAGATATCGGATTCAAGGCACACCATTAGCATAAGGTCTAGCATGATATTTAATTTTAGCACTTCAGTACTATTAAACTTGTCCCAACTAAGTGTTAGTCCCCCCTTCTCTCTCTCCCCACTGCTACAGCCTCCTCCCTCCTTTTTTTAATAGAGACATCCCACAGGCATCTGTCAATTAGCAGGTCGGCAAAATAATAATTAAGATGTTCTTACATAAGTGTACATTGGTCTAAGACTGCAAGAGGTCATTTTTTTGTGTGTGCATAATAACACAACTACACAGGCTGCTGTTTTTCTGATTCTGGAGTATGCGCAGTATCAATAACTGGAAACAACATATTCTGTTAACAAAGAAAAGAGAATATTTAATCAATCGGATTAATTGACTGGAATCCCCAAGGAAGCAGCTTGGGGATGAAACAGAAATTTTTATCAGTTCAAAGCCCTGAAGCACATTCACTAATCATATAATGAAGAAGACCACACTGAAGATCTCAGTTGGACAAAGACAAGTATGAAATTCCAATTATTCATAAACAAGACAAGCAGAACATAAACAACACAGCACAAATTTTAAAAAAAGCCATATATTTTTTTCAAAGGTCTTGAAATGCACTAACAAGTTGAAGTTTAGATGCCTCTATTATCCCAGCCATACAGATGCTATTAGTTATTTCCAAATTTTAAGTGTAACTTCATGTCTTTTCAACATCAGAAACTCTTAAAAGAAACGAAAATACAGGACTATTTATAAAATGCCTTTAGGTATCCTGGTAAACACATAATTAAGTCTTTCACCTGTCTGCTACCCACAATTCCTTTCATTTCAATATCTTCCCACGAGTTCATTAAGTCCTCAAAAGTCAGATTGCTGGGCAGCTTCTGTCTCCCAAAGCCACTTCCACAGGCTACACCCTCTGTAGAACCCTACGTTTCTTGACAGCAACAATGACAAGACACACAAGTGATTTTTTTCTAAGCCGTGTGCGCTACTTTTTAAACTCAAAAGCTTTTAAGGCCAGCTATATGACAACTGTCCCAATACCTGCACTCCTTTTGCTCCCTGAAGTTATACCAACTCAGTATATTTACTGTTCCCCATCTCCAAATCCCAACATGGCTAGCCAAAGATTACAGACACTTGGTAAACATGGCAGCATTAATTATAGGAAGCATTGTATTAGTTGTGCAAGACCTGTGAAACTCAGACCTACCTTTAGATACACGAGCAGAAATAACACCCTGGCTCCTTATACCCTATTTCTGACAGTTTCTAGACATTAAATGTAGCACTCACGGCTTAACACCCCACTCTTTCTCCTAGCACCGTATGACTTATCTCTTGGCAGTGAGCACTAAAGGCACTGCTGAAAATCAAGGCTGAAATTATCATTCCTCACATTTCTTCCACATTTGGCAAACACCCGTGACGTTCACAGGGATACGGAAGCTCGATCAAACTACGCCTGTGGGACCAGGGTAACACGGGCTCTGGCAGCCCAACTCCTCAGCCCCCGCCTGCCCCGCTCCTACAGCCTCCTCCAGCCGCACGCTGACTACAGAGAGAGCAAGGAATGACTGGAACAAGGAGCGATGCCAAACGCCTTTCCCGGCCACCCAGCGGCACCGAGAGCCATCCCCAGTCCCGCGCTCCCACCGCCGGCTGCCCCCGCCTCCCGGAGCCCCCTTCGCCCCGAGCCAGGGTCACTTACTGAGCTGCCCGGCCCCGGGCTCCCTGCCGCCGGCTCCCCCGAGTCCACTGCTGCCGCCCAGGCTACCCAGGGCCCCGCTGGCGGGCGGCGTGCCGCTCTGCCGCTCGAAGTTGCCCGGGTTGGAGAAGAAATCGCGGAGCCGGGGCAGCTCCCGGCCGCTCTCCAGCAGCTCCGTGTGCAGCTCCAGCGCCGTCAGCAGGAACTGGTCCCGCAGCAGCTGCGCCGCTATCGCGTCCATCGGCACCCGCGGCAGCTCCCCGGCCCCCGCGGCAGCATCGCCCGGCGCCGCCGCTCGCAGACCGGGCAGCTCCTCGGGGCTCCCCGCCGCCGGCTCCGGCTGCTGCTGCGGGTACGCCGGCCCTCCCGGCTCGGTGCTGCTGCTGCTGCCGCCGCCAGCCCGGGGCTCCTCGGGCTCGTCCTCCTCCGAGTCGCTGAGGAAGGGGTTCACACTGCCGCCCCCGCCCGCCGCCGCCGCCGCCATCTTACAGCCCGGCGCGGCGCGACCGCTGCCGGGGCGCTACCGCGGCAAAGCCTGCGCGGAGACGACGCCGCAGACGCCCCTGCTGGCGGGGCCGGGGCCCGAGCCGCTGCCAGTCCCCTGCGGTGGTGTCGATGATGTTGACGATGCTGCTGTTGCTGCGGGCGCTGCCGCCACCGGCGGCCACAGCGACTCCCCACCGCCTCCTCGGCGGCCTCCCACCCGCCCTGCTGCCGCTTCCGGATCCCCGCTCTCGCGAGAACGCCCGCGGCCAACCGCGAGCGGCTCCCCGGCACCCGGCCCCGCCCCCTCCGGCCCTCGTGCCCGCCCCCGCCGCGCAGGGCGGGGCCAGAGGGGGCGGGGCCAGACGCTGGGAGGCGTGGCCAAGCGCATGGGGCGGGACTTTGGGACACGCCCACGTCGGGCGCGGGGCGCGGGCGCGGCACGGGGCGGGGCTCAGTGACGCTCCCGTGTTGGGGCGTGGCCGGGCGCGCGGATTGGCGGAAGCGGAAGTGCCCGGGGGTCGCGGCGGGGGAAGAGGAGTGAGTCCGGGCGCGTGCGCGCCGAGCGCTTCCCGCGGGGAGGGGGCGGTGGATCCCGAGGCTGCCCCCGGGGAACGGGGGGTGGGCACGGGCGGCGCCTCCCCGCTTCCTCAAAGCTCGGTCCGCTCCGCAGCCTCCACGGCGGCCGCCAGCCCGTATAGCCTCAGGGCGCTGCTGGGACGGGAGGGATGCGGGGCTCGGCTTGGCCTCAGAGCCCGGGCTGGGGGCTCAGGCCCTTGCTGGGTTGCGTTGAGTGGGCCAGGGTAGCGCTTCCCGGGGAAAGCAGCGGCCTCCGAGGGCCCCCGGGCAGGTGGACATTGGACTGCCAAAGGAGGTGGTAGAATCGCTGTCCCTGGAGGTGTTTAAGGAAAGACTGGACATGGCACTCGGTGGCATGGGCGTGTTCGGTCATGGGTTGGACTCGATGCCATCATCTCAGAGGCCTCTTCCAACCACAGTGGTTCTGTAACTCTGCGTTCGCAGTGTGAGCCATCTGCCAGCATCGGGTGTTGCTGGAATTAGGGAGAGTACAAGCGCAGGTGGGTAGTAAGTTTGTGGCCTTTGAAGAAGGGTCAGGCAACTCAGGAGGACTACAGGGATGTTGTGAGGTTGTGCAGAGAGAAAATTAGAAGGGCTAAAACCCATCTAGAACTTAATCCGGCTACTGCTGTAAAAGACAACAAAATGTGTTTACAGATACATCGGCAGCAAAAGGAGAGCTAAGGAGAGTGTTTATCCTTTATGGAATGCAAGGGGAAACAGTGGTAGAGGATGAGGTACAAAATGTCTTCTTTTTCTCACTCTTTAACAACAAAGCCAGTTGCCCTCATGATGCACAGCCCCTGAGCTGGAAAAAGGGAACAGGGAGTAGAATGATACTCCCCTTGGGTCAGAGGGCTCCTCTGCTGGAGGGTGAGAAGGCTCTGCAGAGGGATCTGGACAAGCTGCGTCAGGCAGTGCTACAGGCTGGGGGAAAAGTGGAAACTGGCCCAGCAGAAAATGACCTGGGAGCGCTGGTCCACAGTTGCCTGAAGATGAGCTAGCAGCGTGCTCAGGTGGCCAAGACGGCCAATGACATCCTGGCCTGTATCACCAATAGTGTGGTCAGCAGGACCGGGACAGTGGTCAGGCCCCTGTATTCGGCATTGGTGAGGCTGCTCCTGGGATCCTGTGTCTGGTTTTGGGCCCCTCAGTACAAGAAGGACATTGAGGTGCTGGAGTATGTCCGGAGAAGGGCAGTGGAGCTGCTGAGGGGTCTGGAGCACAAGTTATATGTGGAGTGACTGAGGGAGCTGGGCTTGTTTAGCCTGGAGAAAAGGAGGTTTGGGGGGACCTTACCGTTCTCTACAACTGCCTAAAAGGAGGCTGTAGCAAGGTCGAGGTTGGCCTCTTTTCCCAGGTAACAAGTGATAGGACAAAAAGAAAATGACCTAAAGTTGTGCCATTGAATTTTTTCCTAATATCCATAAGATTGGATATTAGTAAAAATTTATTCGCTGGAAGGGTGATCAGGCATTGGAACAGGCTCCCCAGGGAAGTGGTGGGATCACCATCCCTAGAAACATGCAAAAGACTTGTGAATGTCGCACTTGGGAGTGTGGTTTAGCAGTGGACTTGGCAGTGCTGGGTTAATGTTTGGGCTCGATGACCTTCGAGGTCTTTTCCAACCATAGCGATTCTATGAGTCCATGAAATTGTGCATCTGGAAGTGTGAAGTTACCACTTTTAAAAAGATGATGCAAAATGCTTACTTTGTGTGTTCCCTGGCAAAAAATTTGAACCCGGAGTGTAGCAGCAGGTAGTGTTTGCTGCTGAAGGAAGTTCAGCTCACTGAAACTCTGCAAAACAGGGCCAGCAGTGGTTTCTGTTTTGTTTCTTTGAAAATGTCGTTCCATTCCCACTAAAGGAAGCTCTCTGTAAAGCTGATTCACTAGGACTTGTGTATTGGGGCTGAACTCTTGGTAATAGAATAATGTGACTGTTTAGCAGTGACATGGAGATGTAGAAGCACTCTTGAGTACTCCAAACTCTTCCATTCACATGGTGGCGTGCCATAAAAGACTGTGCTTTCCAGTTTTGGATTTGCATAATTTATCCATAAATTTTATAATCAGCTTAGCATTCTGTCCTATAATAAACTTTGGATTTTATTACTGCTGTATTGTTTTATGTTGTTGATACACAAAAAGAGCCTAAGTGGCAGAGCATGAACTGGTTGTAGCATAAAGTAAAATAATTGTGTGTTGAAAATGCTTTAAAATTCCAGTGGGATCACAATAAAAATGGGGACAAAAACATTTTAGTGTTGCTGCTCCGGTGGAATTGAGAACCTTTAAAGAAACCTTCTGCTTTTTCCTTTCCTTTCTGGCGAGTTAGAGCGTGTTCGGAGTGAACTTGTTAAGAGCTGGGTCTGGTGCTCTGCCTCCTCTTTTAGGCAGGACGAAAATCCCTGCCGGGTGCTGCAGCGGCCTCTCGTGGCCATGCGCGGTGTCTGCAGGGCGTGCGAAGGGACTCGGAACACTGCCGTCTGCCTTTTCTCTTCAGAAACTCATTTCTGCCGACTTCTCTGTGCTGTGGCAGTAAGGACTAACTTTTTTCACTCTTCCACACCGAAAATCAGTGTAAAAGCGTTTCGCTGTTTCAGTGGTTTGGAAGAGGTTTTTTTGGGGTTGTAAAACTAAACTAAATATTTACAGATGTCACTCACTTGCTCCAAAATAATTTATGGATGGCTGGGAAAAAACTAACTTGGCTGAAATGTGTGTTCCAGGACTGAGAGTATAGGTAGAAAAATGTGCTTTTAACAATATGCTTAAAACAGTTTCTTATATGCCAAAGGGGTATTGTTTCGAGAAACCAGAGAAGAAAGCCTGATAGTGTAGTGCCTTAGAGGATGTGTGAGGCAGAAAAAGCTGCATGAGTTCTGGAAATGGGGCATTATATAGGTCTACTTGAGGCAGACAGCTACAAGTTAATTATTCAGTAGTCATTCTGAGAGAGGCAGATTGTTCATCAAGCTGCTTTGTCTCTTACTGGAGTTGCTGTCTCCTAACTTTTAAAGGATTTGAGTTCTGTGTCTGAAAAACAGTATATCTAAATACATCTCGGAAAGCTAAATGTCAAAATACTTGGGCTTGTATAAAAAATATCTGAAGGGTTTTTTTGGAGGAGGTGGTGTAAACATTTTTTTTTCAGTCTATACAGGTTTTGTTTCATGAACTCTTAAATTTATGCTTCTTGAGATGAAAAACAAGTAGAAAAAACCAGACTTTGCTTTTAATCTGTTGATTTTGGTAGGAGTGTTAAATGTTGAGCTAGTGCCTCAGAGTTCAATGAACTGAAACATATGATCAGTTTCAGGTTCCCTCTGCTATTTGATGGGGTCATGGGTGTGTAAAGTGTGCTTTTTTTCTGCACTACTCTGCTGCAGCACCAGCCATTCTCACAGCCAGTGAACACAGTTTAAGTCAAGCTTTAAGGGTGTTTCTGTTTCAGCTTCCACAGACAAGGTTAATTTCATTCAAAGAAGTTAATTCTGTTGGGCACATATTGGAGTTTTTTCTGTGCTGAATACTTGAAGTATATGAATGAATGTGTTCTGGTGAGTCCTACGAGGAAGTAGGGTAGCTTTTTTTCATCTGATTGGGATCCCAGTTAAGGCACAGGGAACAAAATAATGGAGAAATATCTGAAGCAAATCTGATTTCTGCTTTAAAATAATGCTCATCTGTGAGTTCTACCAACTTTTGCTTAAGTTTTCTTCTAAAACTGAGCTGCCTGAAAGAATCTTTGTCTATATATGTTTATTGAAGACTAGCTTTTGCCTCCTTTCAAAAGAAACTTGAAGGTAGTTATGATTTTTATGTTTGCTTTCAGACCTTAAAAAAATCAATTTCAGTGCTCAAGGCTCTAAAATATTTTGATATTCTGCCGGAGCCAAATAATGCAAATGTTGAGACTCATAATGTTGGTAGCTTGTGCCTAAAGACCTCTGCCATGTCTCTGAAATTATATCTGTCCATTCCAGTTTCAAGGGAATGTTTTTTAATGAGAATAGCCTGTATCAGTAGTTAATGGTTACTTGTGTGTTACATTCAGACATAGCTTTACCCAGAGAAACTTACTTTTTAAAGGGTTTGTTAAATTGTGATTTTAAGTAAAGGTAGTACAGCAGTGTGGAGGGGCTCTTGGAAGTACTTTCAGCCTCACCAAAAAATGTGATAATGACCCATGAAATCAGATGAAGACCTGAATTGAACAAAACAACCCCCCCAAATCCCTCTGAATTCAAGTTTGGCTGTGTTTTTCTACCTCCAAAACTGCTGTTTTGAAGTGTTACTGTGAACAGTGGAAGCCTGCCATCAAAAAAAAAGAGATCAAACACACTAAGAGCCTAAGGAGTATTTTAGAAAACTTGTTCAGGCTTTATGATGTGTATATTTACGGTTTTGTGAGAATGAATATATAAAGAAAAATTGCTGTTACAGTTGAGTGAGGAAATATAAATTGTGAGTCAGAGATGTGACCTTTTATGACACTGCAAACACTTGAGTACTTGGGCCTTGTTCACCTTAGCCTGGAAGATGGAACCCGTTGTCTGGACTGCAGGCTGCCCAGAAAGGTGTTGCAGAGGGTAACAGATGGCTCTGAGATGGATGCCTTACCCTGCCTCACCATGGCGAGGGACAGTGGAGGTAGGGAAGGGAAGCTGCTCTGTGCTTTTGTTGTCTGCTTCACGTTATTCCTCTTCAATTCGGTATTTGCACAGGTTTGAAAAAAATACGCGTTTTTTCCTTATATGGCCTGCTGACTACAACTGATGTGAGATGCAGGCTTCAAAGAATGAAGGAGTCTGAGGACAGGCTTTGAACATGCTGAGTTAGGTGTTTTGTTAGGAGGAGACAGCATCCCTGTCAAACCTGCTGCCAACACGGAGGTTTGTGTTGGGAATTCAGGGAACTAAACTACAGCAAAGTCATCTTTATTCTTCCTTCTGCTTGTTTTTTTTTTTCCTTGAGGGTATTTTCAGTGGAATTCATTCTCTAGAATGCTTAACTATACTGTACAGATGGCTATGCCAGCCCAAGGAAGAGATTTGGCTTGGGAATAAGTGGGCAGGAGCAGAGGAGGTCAGGACAGCTCTCTGCAGCTGTACTGGCTTGGTTTTTCTTGCAGTATTTGTAACTGTGAAAACCTCTTGTTCTTTTAACTGCTACCCCCATGATAGCTGGTTTTTAATAAAATACCTGGTAAAATATATTTGCCTTGCTGGTCCCAAGTATTTTGGAAAATATGCTTTTAGTTACAAGCAAGTTTCTATAGGTGGCAGGCTACAAGTGAAGAACTGATACACAGATCGCCTCAAATATGAGAACAGGAGAGTTGTTGCCCATCTGTGTTCTCTAGGTTTTTGTGTCTCTATCTAGCAGTTTTTGGTTTGTTTTCTGAGCTCTTTTTTTCTCTACAGTGGATCTGTTGCTGTTCATTTGGTGAAAGAGTTTGACTGCTGGGGAGGTTTCATTTTAAATCAGCTGTTCCCCTTATTGTAAAGAAGCAGAATACTGATTGTTTCCAGGAATAATGCTATGTCTCCATTAATTATTAGAGTGAGTCAGCAGCTGAAAAATAAAAGTGTCTTATACAAATGAAAAGTGGCTTGACTTTGTCATAAAACCAAATATAAGCTCACAGGGCTTCAGCAGAGGGTGTTTGCAAGTTGATATATCATAAATGCTAATGAATGTTAACTACTTGGTTAGTCGAGGCTGATGTAGGAGCAAAGAGAACTTTGTTCTAAAGTGAATGTCAATATTTCAGGCCGCAGTAATTGGAAGTTCAGTGAGTTTTGTGTCCTATGGGAGCTTAAGCTTCCTTTGTGAACAGCTTGCTGGTATGGCTGCTGGTGGAAGAGTTAAAGAGAAGGTGATTCCTTTGCATAAATGTTTCTTACTGGACCTCAAAGTATCCTTGGACAAATACCGTGTATGCTTATATTACTACTGAATGCTCTTTTGAAGGGGGTGTAATCCATCCTTTTTGTCATTTTTCTACGCTTTACAACTTGACTATTGCAATTCTTTAAAAAAGTTTGTTCTGCTTGGTAACTAAAGGAATTGGGGTTTGGTTTTTTTTCCCCTCTTGTGCATATTTCTTTCTGAGGAAGCCGTACTTCCCGACAGTGTGTTTGCAGGGACGGGGTTTCACAGGTTCTGGCTCTGCCGTGGTGCCGAGCGCGGTGCAGGACCCTGGAGAGCGCCCGGCTGGGGGAGGGCTCCGGCCCCCGCCCCTTCCGCAGCCTCCGAGCCGTGCCCACCTCTGGGCTGGGCGTGTCATGCACCTCCCATTGGGATGCTTTCCTGCTGTGTGCTCGCCTCAGACCTTAAATGAGTTTTTGTTCTCACTGGGGAGCTTAACATGCTGTGTCAGCTTTGTTGGGGATGGAAGTTTGGCAGGTAGATATGTAAAATATAGGTTATGCTAGCTGGTTGAATAGTATTCAGCTACACATTATAGTCAACTGGCTAGCATAACTAAGTAGTACTTCTGAACTCAAAAAGTTCTGAAGTCCTTTTTTTATAAAAAAAAAAAAAGAAGAGAAAAAACCAAAAAAACCCCAACTTTTGAAAGGTGGGAAACTACAAATTGATTATTTGACTCCTGTATACCTTTTATGAAAGTGTTACTCTATGCTTAGAAGGTTGTGGGGTTTTTTTTCTTCCTTCAGACAAGCTATTGGTAAATGTGCATTCAGAGGCTTCTGTATAAGATTCAGCAGATGTGCATGTTACTATTTGACGTAATTCTTGTTTATTTGTAATGGTTGCTATCAATAAGCAAATATGACTTAATGGAAGAAAAAACCACTTCTGCCAACTTTTTTTAACCTTCCTTATTCATATTAGCTTCTACAGAACATACTTCAAGCACTGTTTGTTTGGGGTTTTTTTTGTTAAAGGGGTTTTTTTTCCCCTCTGTGTGTACATTTGCAAACTAGTTTTGCAAGAGTGCAGCTGAAAGTTGTTTTTTTTCAATCCTCATCCCTGTGTGCTCTACATTAATATTTGTTGTATGACTTTAAAGTGTGATCCTTTACCCTTTTGTTGTTAAAGGGCAGAACTGTTGTGCTTGTATTGGTACTTGTGCTTTATTGCATAGTTTTATTGCAAATGGCTTTAAGAATACCTCAGGGGGCCTTCAGCCTTGGTTTGTGAGGAAGGGCTCCAATAAGAGCAAAGACTGCTGTGGCAAGCTCTCTTCCATGTGCTTGTGTTCTCTTTAAGTGCCACTTGTCCCTTGACCCTGACCTGTGAAAACTGGGATGATGGGATGTGTTTTGTTAGACACTGTCAGGCTGATGTTCTTTCCCCAAAAGTGTCCCATAAAACTTTTAATGTGAAGAATCTGTCTACAAAATCTCCAAGTAGGTTAAGAAAAAACAGTGTCAGGAAAAAACCCCTACTTTTTTGTTTTGTTTTGTTCAAAAATGCAGAAGTCTGAGGGAATCTGCTGCTTTTGGTAGCATAAAAAGGAATTAAATAGTCCGTATTGAGATGAAAATACGATGTTAAGCTGTATAACAGTGATGTTTGAAGAAGACTTGCTGGTAGACTATTGCTGAATGACTTGGAAATCAAGAAATATGCAAGAGGATTTGCAGGTACCTCCTGAGAACTGGCATAGATCCTTTAAGTGCTGTTAACCAATGAAATAATTCACAGCAAGATCACTCAGGGTTTCTTGCTGTTGGGTTTTGTTTGTTCTGAGTTCTGAATTTCTAGCTGCCTGCATACTGAGCATATGTAATGCTGATTTTCTACTGTTTTGCCTCCACTCGGCTAACAAGTGGTACTGAAGGCTGGTGCTCTTATTTTCTCTTTCATGCCTCAGAGCAGTCACTGTTTCTTAAAGAAGTGCTCTTGTTCTCTTTATCACTGCTGTCCCATTGACAGTGTTGTTCTCAGGTATGGGTTGTTTGGTTTTTTTTCCTGAGAGACTTGTGGATACGGTTTCCCATGTTTAAGGATAATTCAGAGAAGATTGCATAGGCCGGCACTGGGATGACCAATTTGCAGTATGTTCAAGTATTGGGACACGTGATGTTTCATTGGTTTGCAGGCCATAGTCACATTTCTCCCTGAAAAATTCTGGCAAAAGAGACTTTTCTAGGCAGGCAGAGTAATTTTGATTATCAAGCGATGTTAAAAAGAAAATTAAATATTCTTTGAGGTCTTTGTCTCAGGTTTGGATGTGCTTTACCGAACCACATTTAAAATTTAAAACAGTTGTCATTTGTTGTTATAATCCCTAATACTCAGTGAAGATGTTGAACATAAAATAATTTTAAACAGATGGTTTGAATTACAAAAGCCACTTCAGTGCCAGAGGAAGTGGAAGTACTGTAGTTGCAGTTTCATTGTCTGGCAGAGTACGTTATGCTTCAGCAGGGAAAGAAAGTGAAAATTTGGGAAAGAGGAAAAGGGAATTTATCATTTTCCCACTTCATACATGACGAAGTCAAGATGAGGATTTGGGGTTTCCTATGTTTAAGTAGTGGGTGAAGATATGGGAGTTAGTCAGAATTGTCTGGCAAGTCTCTTGTATAAATTACAGCCTTGTGCAGTCAATAGGTGCATGGGCTGTGACAGCAGGAATGAGTTGAGTGCATTTCCTGACTCGTGTAGCTCTTTAAAAATCTAAATTAGTAAAAGAATAGGGTACGGACTGCTAACACCATCTTGGATGTTGTATAGCTGCCATACCAGGCAGAGTACTGTCAGACCACCCAACTTCCATTTGCTTCTCTGCCCTAAGGAAAAGGATAATTTTTTATGCATGGACAAATTGTACAGTCACCACTTTGACAGTTAAATTACAAAATACACAACACTGTTTAGTTGAAAAATATTAGTCAGTCAGAAGCACCGCAGACATTCTTGTCTCTTTCTTTTTTCTGTAAAAGATACTTGCCAAGGCCATTGATGCTTATTGAAAATGCATATCCAATGGATTTTATTCATCTTAATCGACAGACTTGACAGTATTAGTGAAGCATGGTCCCTCTAAAAGAAATGACTAATGTACCTTGAGCTCCTTGTTTTGACACTTCATTGTCCTTAAGAAAATATTCCTGCCAATGGGGCATATTCCATGCAGTATTTTGTGTAGGTTTTATTGCATATTTGGAGAAAGAAAAATATAAAAGGGAAACGTTACATTTCTTATGAAGAACTGTAATGTGTTGCAGTACAAGTACGGTTTTCTTTGCTTTATAAATAATGCTGAGAGATTATAACTTCAGAGGTGATGCAACTTAGATGTAGATTACTTGGGGAAAATGAGTGCTGCATTTAATTATGTCAGCCTTCCTGTTAATTGTTGAGGGACTTGATCCAGCCTGGTGCTGTGAATGTAGCTTCTATGGCATGAGTCAAAAAGAAGGTTTTTAAAATCCAGTCTTGTCAGCAAATTACAAATGAACTTGAGAAGAGGGAAAAGGGAAGAAGGCTCATGGGAAGAAGGGTTGGGCTTGTGTGGCTCATTGCAACTGTCTTGTTGCCCTGCCACCAGCACAGTCTGGGTGTTTTAGTCTTTGCACTGACATGGCTGCTGGTGAGGAACTTGTAGCTAATAGCATGATTTTTCGATATTGTTTTGATACATGTGAATACAAAGAAACAAAGGGTCTCTTCATCCCATTTGCCACCAGCTGGGAGCTTAACTTTCTCCCTGAGAATTCAGAGTGAGGGGAGAGAACCACCAAAAAATCCTTCTCTAATCTGCATGTATCATTTTATTCTGGAAAAGTAATTAATTGCAGTCAGAAGGTCCTTGCTTCTTTCTTTAATCTCCTAGACCTTTAGAAAGGTCTGCTGGTTCTGCCTTGCTGTCTCTCAGATCGATCACTCCCCTGTGTCTTCTCACTCTCTTCTCTGCTCATGTACAACATCCAATGAAGTGAGAAGCTCTGAAGTCTCCTGGAGCCCCCAGCATCACCTGGGCACTGCTCATTTTCTACTGGCTCCATTCGTTCATGTGAACAACTCGAATTTAACAGGCAGTGAGTAGCTTAGTGGATCTTTAGTACTTTCTTGTTAAGGATCTGAAAAGGGTCTTTGTTTAAGAATCCACGCCAGCTTTGTGTTTTTGACTCCATATTGTTTGAACAAAAATATTTTATTGGAATAGTTTAAGGTCTGACATACTGGGGGTTGGACAGTATCATCATTGGTTCTGTATTTAGTTTAGGAAATAGTGGCAGAAGGTGAAAAATGTAGAAAGAAAGGAATAAATTGGAGTCTGATGTATTGCTTACTAGTTGGGCTGAGTCTATAGAGGAGCTGATTTGGCTGTCTGAGCTGTATTAGGATTCCGGGATTCTTTTGTAACAAGTGATGCGTTTGGGTGGGCAGTAAGAAATGGCATGTGGTAAATAGGCTGCAAGATGCTTCTCTTATCTGCAAGACTCAGAGCTTCTTTCTTTCTTCTTGGTGTAATAGGCAGTGACTTAACAAAATAAAGTAGAGTAATGCAGTCAGAATTTGAGCAAAGCTTGTGTTTTGCCCTGTGAAAATAAGGACTGTGGAAGGTACGACACTAAATCACTTGCCTAAGGGTTTGCCTGAGAAAATATCATAGGACACAAAAATATTGAGATATCCTTGGCTTAAGTTTTCTTGACAGAAAGATGTAAGATGTATTTTCAAGTGACTGTTTGTTTATCCATATTTTGGATGGCCAGGCACCTGAGGGCAGAGATGTTTTGGCACTAGTCATAAGTACTTAGAAGTGGCTCCTCACCCTCAAAAGTGTGTGTGCTTAATACATTTCTATTTTTCTTCTCTCGACAGGCTGTGGCTTTTGGTTTTTCCTATAAGCTAGTGCTTAATCCACTTTTTCCTTGTATCCTAGTTATTTTTCCCTTGTGAGGAAGAAATTGTTATTGAAATCGTTATCCTTGTTATTTCCATGCCTTTTGAATTTTTTGTCTTGAACAGTCGAGCACCAGGCTCTATAGAGAAATTTGCATTCAGATGAGTCCAATTAGGAGCTTTCCAAAGCCTCTGTACCTGTGGGAAAGTATTTGTAAGTTTGAGGACAGAATACTTTTCACAATGTTGTGTCACAGTGGTGACACACAAAGTCTTGCATTCAAGAAGCAGTGTAAGCTAAGGTAGAGGCAGAAGGAGTGGCTGTGAGGGATGTGGCAGGAGCAGGTGCTTTGGGAGCTGCCTGTGTGGAAACTATGTGATGGTGTTGAGCAGTTGGATATGCTGGGCCCAGATAAATAGTTTAGTGTAATGTAGTCAAACTGTGGTTGCAAAAGAAAGTATCCTTTTCCTTTTTTTCTTTTCTCACTAATTCTATAGATACTACAGTCTAAGCATTAAATTTGAATTGTGTTGATTGAACTCTTTTTTTCTGTGAGTAAAGACTGAGGCCTAGGGAGAGTTAAAGCAAAGCGAATTAGCTAGTGCAGAAAACAGATTACGTTACTAATACTTTAATTAGAACAACATGGAATATGCTGAGCTATAGAATTGTAGCACTGGGAGCATGCAACAGGTATCTGATAGAAGTAACTGCTTTGTTTAGTAGAGTGTTTAATCTCATCAGTTTCAAGGCACGAGTAGTTTGGATTCTCTTATCAAGCACAACTGCATCAAAAGAAAAAGCTCTATGGAAAATAAAACTGATTGAATAAAATGAGCTCTGGCACTGAATTTAGTGGTATTTCTGTGCTTGTGATTTCATGTATTTAAATTAATGCAAGAACTCTGAATACTTAAAAAATAAGCAAACTGATATTTACAGATATGCCAAGTCTCTTGGAATCTCACTTGTAGACATAAAAGCGGGTAAGTTCCCGATTAACAAAAAGGTTTTGTTTGTTCATTTAAATGTGACTACTACATGTCTCTTTGAAATGTTGTATTTTGTTTTCTCCATTTTTTAATGTGGTTTTCTCTCCAAATCTCTAAAATGAGAACTTGCTATAGTAATGTTTCAGATTAGAGTTGGAGTTGTTGCTTCTGTGTTTCAGTAAGGAAAATGGGTGGAATTGGAAGTTATGGTTAAGTTGCATGCAGATCTGAATTTTCTTTGGGGTAGTAAGTAGTATTATGTATTATCTTTTAAATCTTCTTTCAGTGTTTTTCTTTTTTTCCTCTGGTTTTCTTGGCCCTTTAAGTTTGGGTTTTTTTTTAAGAAGAAACTTTCAGAGTTTTGATCAGAGTTAAGGTTATGTAGTAGTGAAGCCTTGTATCCTTATTTGATAAGAGTGGTAGATTTACCATATGGCGGCTGCCTGTGTCTGTTTAGCTACTGGACTTCTGAAATTAACAAGATAAACATAATGTATAGATTGTCATTTAAAAGCACTAACTAGATTCTTAAACAAACTGTTTCTTTTAGAGAGAGGTGCATATTTACATAAGTACTCTGAACCTTTCAGGCTGTTAAGAACATCTGTTTCTTAATTGGTGAATGGAGGTGATGTTTGGTTAAGATGGATAATTAGCTAATATTTAAATAACTGAGTTAGAAACTTGGACAGCACTAATAGTCCTTTGTCAGAACTGAGCCTCATTCAGGCTCAGGTCCCACACTTACCTCAGCCAATATTCATATTTACCTCCAGGAGGCATCGCATAATCCCCACAGCACACTAAATGAATTTTGAATGGGTAAATGACTTATTTATATGTCACTTTATCTGCCTGGTATATGTTGTTGTTGACTTCAGATCCTGAAGTCATCCTATTGCTGACAAGCCAAGGTAAAGAATTACTTTCCAATTCAAAAGAAATCAAATTCTAATTAAAACAATTTCCTACCTGGCAAACACGGACATTTTCCAGCGTACCTGTTATTAAGCATATTTTTATCTCTAACATGACATCAGAGGATGACAGGGCAGGAAAAAAAGCATTCAAAAAAGGAATATAATTATTCCTGAAACATAATTCTCCAGCTGTTGTGCTTCTGTCACTTGTTTTAGAAAGGGAATAGCATTCTGTGCTCAGCAGAGCAAACCTTTTAAAAGAAGGTTTCAGTTTCTAGGCAGAGTATAATGAGCCCAGATTTGATGGCAAACTTGGAGGAAAAAAAAAAGCAGTGTTGGATGGATGTTTGTTATAGGATGGCTTTCTCTAGCTGTCTGGCTTGCATTTGCCTGAACAGACTTCAGCTCTGTTGCGCAACCAGCCAGTAGAGGGTAGTATGTTCATGGACACATTGCATTTTCTGAGTCTTCTGTCACTGATGTAGCTCGCAAAACAAATAGCTTGCTTCAGTGGTCTTTTGAAGCCGTCTAATAAACCCCTAAACACCAGAGATGAGTTGCTGAGACATAACGGTTATCTGAAAGTCTGAATTAGTCATGCAGTGATTCTGACCAGAACTTCTGGGGAAAAAAGCTTGTTGGAAACAGAAATTGATTCTGGATTCTGGGTGATGTCTCTGATTGTTGTACTCCCATTCCATAACAAATGAATGATTGATTCTGATAAGTCTCATTAAAAATATTGATTCTGATAAGTCTCATCTGCCTGATTTTATTTTTCTCGCTCTCTCTTAGTGTTGGACTTTGCCTTTGCCAGCCGGCTGCTGCCATGGATATACCTGTCTTCATACTTGCGGCGCTCCTTGTGCATTGTGTGTTCTTGGTCTCCATTTTTGACATCTACTTCACCTCTCCCCTCGTCCATGGAATGACTCCTCAGCAGACTCCACTGCCACCTCCGGCAAAACGTCTTGTGCTTTTTGTTGCTGATGGTCTGCGAGCAGATTCTCTGTATGAATTGAACAGCAATGGCACACCCCGGGCACCTTACCTGCGGTAAGTCCAAAACTCTACTGAGCCACAAGGTTTTGCTTCTGGAGGCAGCTCTAGGTAATGTTGAAAAGAGAAAAAGAGGAACAATGACAGCTGTGGTGGCTTGAGTACTGCCTTCCCTCTGCCTTTGAAGTAACAAACTTTGTGGAGTTACATTGTGCAGAAATGCATGAGCTTGGGTTGGTGTCCCTTGTCAGGAAAGCTACTAAAACTGGGACAGTGTAAATTGAGTCCCTACTGTCCCCTGAACACTACAGATAGCCAGTAACTGAGAGGGGAGTGAACTTTCTCCATTCATGTCAGTGTGGTATCCATTCTGAAGCCTGGCAGTCGCTAATTTAAACTGCTTCCTGGATGCTCAGTTTAAGAGTAGTAGTTCATTAACTGTGCTTGTCTTCTAATTCTAAGGTACTGATGAAACTTTTTAAGGAGTGATTAAAAGAGATGTCCTGAATAGATCTAACAGCAGGATGCCACTTCCTCTTTGTTCCACCCTGCCTGCATGCATGACCCTGCTGCCTCCCTTGTGCTCTCTCCAGCGTGTGTGTAATTACTTAAAGGAATTATTTAGTTTGAGGCTGTGAGGAAGTAATCCTGCTAAAAGTGTGTTGAAAGTCATATCCTTGTGTGCTTAAAACTAATTTTTATTAACTTTCCCTGTTTCCTTATATCAAGATAATTATTTGATCATAAGAATTAATTTTCTAGACTGAAAAAAAGAGATGATATTAAATAACACTACTTTTGTGTGACGGTAGAATTGGTCTGGCTTGAATATCAGAGCAAGCCCAAATAATCAGTTATCTGAAACTCTTAGAGTTTTTGCAGTCCACTACTGCAAAAGTAGTACAGAAACGTGAGGACTCCTTGCTACAGTGCTTGCCAACCCATATGGGCTTACTCATATCTACTTCTGCTGCTGTTACTGTTTTTATAAGGTGCTGTCTGCCACTGGCAGGTGTCTGCCACATCAATGTGAGTTTACTATGTCGTCTTCTAGCAGTGGACTTCACACTTACTCCAGAGCAGGTTCTTTTCTTAGCAGTAAAACTATTGGTCTTTTGCATCACCAACCAACACCATCAAGGTGTGAATGCTAGGAGCAGTGGTGAGTAGTGGCCAGGGAAGAGTTATAATGGGTATTTTTTCACTGAGTGATTTGAGTTTTTAAGTTTCAGCCATTCAGCATTATTGTGCCTATCTAGAAAAAAATTAAACCATGTATTAGCTTGTCTACTGCTGGAAAATTTGCACTTTTGCTGTCTCTGCTTTACCTTGCCCGTGGAGTTGGGGATGTTCTATTTCAAAATCCGTAGAAATAAAGCATTGTCACCTGTGCTGAAAGTACATGGGTGAATGGAGGGGAAGAACTGCCTTGTAACAAGTAAAGATGCTGGTAGGTCACCGAGTGGAAGAAAATGCCGATAGAGGTGTGAAGTGCCGTCTATATTTCTCCCATCTCTCATTCTGCGTAAAAGTACATATGTGTGGGAGCGTGTATATGTGAGAGATGATGAAAGGAAAAGAAACATGTGGCATGTTGTACCTTCTGAAATGTGGAGGGTCAGGCAGCCCAGAGTGTATCTTCAGATCTATTATGTGAGCTGCCACAATTTTGAAGCAGCGGGCTCAATATTTTGTCCCTGAACCTCTGAGCTAAACAACTTCCATAAGTTAACTTTGTAAACAGGTGGACAAGATCAGGTGTTAGTTTCTGGAAGTATTTCCTTTTCTATTCTGCCAAGTTATTGCTGTCTGAACATTCCTTTTTCAATAATACTAACTCAAAGTATATGCAATTTGATATAAAGTTTACTTTTTTGCATGTTCATTCCTAAATTCCAAGTGTTCAGTTCCTTAGCCACTTTAAAGTAGTGGGCAACATAACAGCCACATTACTAGTCTTATCCAAGTGGTGTACTTTGGGAACTACTGCATTGTTAATAAGGAAGGGTTATCTTTAAATAAGTGAGAACCATTCTTGAAGCAATGTGCTATTAAAAGAAGCAAATTTGTAGTAGGTACGTGGAATTAAAAATAAATATCCATTAGGATTGAACCGGATTGTTGGATAATACATGTACACCAAGTACCTAGTCTTTTACAATATTCTTGAAAAATCTGGCTTTTAGCAGTGTTGTCACAGCTGTGAGGGTCAGTAAGTGATCTGCATTGCTGCAATGGTGATTTCAGGGAGGATGTTTTCTTCTTTGCCTGTCATATTTCAACCCTATTACTATATCATATTAATACTTTAAATTGTTATTATGGGGAGCTAATGTTTATACTGTCATGGAAATTAATTTTTTTTTCAGTGGTTCTTCTGAGTAAAAGGCCTTGAAGTCATTCAAAGTATCTAAATGAATTTTGAATGGGTAAAGGACATATTCATATGTCATTTTATCTGCCTGGTATGTGGTGTTGTTGACTTCAGATCCTGAAGTCATCCTATTGTTGACAAGCAAAGGTAAAGAATTACTTTCCAATTCAAAAGAAATAAAATTCTACTTAAAACAATTTCCTACCTGTTGTTACAGTGAAGTCTGAGGAGAGCTGCAATTGTTTTATTTTTGTTTTAAATCTTCCATGACTGTTAGTGCCATATAGTCCTGATCAGTCTGTAGTGAGAAAAATAGGAAACCACTTTAACTAATACGTAATTCCTTTTTCAAATTACTTTTTTCAGTACAACTTCCATTATCTCCTAGCTCAGATGAGAGCTAGGAATAACATGTTAGAGTGCCATGTCTCTATATGCTTTTAGACTCCTCATTATAATATTTGGGCTATTCCAAGTAGTTCTGTGAGCTTTCGAGTAAGTCTGAGAATGTGAGGTCTAAGATGAGTTTAAAAAACGCCCAACAAACAAATGGTGAATGCTGCAAGCTTAGAGTGGAGCCTGAAATTTTAGGTTGTTTAGAGGCATGAACTTAGAATTTACTTGGGCTAAAATACCTAAACATCACAAATTTGGTAGCTTATATCATGAACAACAAAATTATAATTTCCTGGTAACTTAACTGTTAAAAACTGCTTTGAATTTTTTTGGAAGATTCTGCTGGTTTTTCCTAAAAATCAGTGTAAGGTATGTCCTGTTGTGTTTTGTTTTCTTTCTCCTCTTGCTTTGACAGTGAGCAGTGAATCTTTCTCTTCTTCCAGAAGGTGGAGACAAGAAAACAGCATATGGTAACACTCACCTTTTGCTTACTGACAGGCTCCAGCTGTTCAGATCTTCAGCAGATGAGAATAGTTTATGAGGTTGTTTCTTATGCTTGGGCTTTGTCCTCTGTTTTCCTTGCTTTTTATCTGTTGTAACTATTTATTGTATGTGCATAAACCCTAGACACTTGATGTATTTCCGTGTGTGTGGTGAGCAGGTATTCTCCTTCACTTCAGTCTAATTGAAAAAGATGCAAGGTTTACTTAAATTTTCTTCTTGTTGCCAAGATTATTCGCACCTTAGATTTATGTGGGGTTTGAATTCTTTTGGTGTTGCTTCCAAGATTCGGCACAGATGAAGGCAGACATGGTCACAAGGGCCAATTATAACTGAGTGTATTTAAAGAGTAAGATAAGATTGAACTAGACACTTTCAGGCTAAATGGAAAGAACAAAGAAGAGGAATACCAGGCAGAAACAATCTGTTGGGGAAGAACAAGGAAGCTAAAGAGGAAGGCAACAAGAAAAAATAGTATGTTAATTTTAAGTGTATTAGAACATCAGCTGAACTCATCTGTTTGCAGTGCTGATGGGCCACAATAGTAATGTTCTCTGTGCGGTGTTATAATATAGAACTACTTGTAGGTTAATGTTCTGCTTGTTTTACTGCACAGCAGGTGGTAGTGAAAATCTGTTTGAGTCTAGGGGTTTTTTTCATTTCCTGCCTCACATCTACATATCACTCTTTTTATCTGCAATTCATTGTATTTCAACAAGTCATGAACGTTAACTGCCTTGAATCCTGTTTTCAGGAGTATTCTGGAGAATAATGGCAGCTGGGGAATCTCTCACACTCGGGTCCCAACAGAATCCAGGCCGGGGCATGTTGCACTTATAGCTGGATTTTATGAAGATGTCAGTGCAGTTGCTAAAGGTAAGCTGGTCCTAAAACATTGAATGTTTTCTTCCAAAGTAAGATGTTTCAGTGATATGCTGGGCTTCGGGATGATTATTGATAAATACCTGCATTGTAATTTATATGCCAAGATGATGTGGAAAATAGTAATTCTGGATGGACTTCCTACTCCTAATATTGATAGCTAGGAAAACAGCTTACATAAATTAATATTTTGTAACATGGTTGAATTTGGCACCCTGAGCCTAAAAGCAGAGGTATTTTATGGCCTCACCTCTTCACGTAACAGAGTTTTCAGTTATCATTTGGGATGCTCTAGATATGGCTAAGTAGATGTTGCAAACAAGGAATGAACTGCAGTATCTCAGCTGAACCATTGCTGGCTTGAGTTGGAGAATCAAGACCAAAATAAAGCAAAAGCCCCAAGCATGTGTTTTGTCCAGAGCTGTTACTGAGTGCTTGGGTCTTAATTATATGGAACAACCCTTCATATTGCTGACTTGGTCTTTTGTGTGCTCCTCTGCCTTCCCCCAGGCTTCCAGGCCTCAACACTAGTCATGTGTGTTGGTTTTGGACAGGGGAGGTGAGAGGAATTGCTTGGTGTTCTCCATGTTCCTAATGAAGTGGTTCTTCCTTCTGGCAACCACTACAAATGCAGGATTGGCAGGAATACCCGGTTAAGATAATCTCTATATTTCTGTCAATTGCCTTTTCATGGAAACAGAAAATCTTGAAGGTTTTATTGTGAGGAAGTGCAACATGACTTCTAAAAATGGGATATACATGTGTGTACCTTATTGCCTGAAATGCCAAAAGCTGAGTTCAGACAACAAGAGATGCAGAATTCAGAAAAAATTCAGCTGTTTAGGAGGTAAACCGGCTGTGTGCTTTGCCTGTTTGAAACCCTGCATAATGAGATTGGCCTAGGTTTTCAGTTAACTTCTCAATGAACAGGGGGCTAATTATAACAGATGTTGAAATGGAATTAAAATCAAGATTCACAAATTGGAGTTCATTGTGAAATAATATAGGGGAAGCTTATAAAAACACCCCACAACATTTTGCATGGACTATCAATTTTAGCAGTCAATGAGATCTTCTGGCAATGCCATTTAAATGCTTGTTTAAATGTTTGTTTAACAGGATGGAAGGAGAATCCAGTAGAATTTGACTCTGTTTTCAATGAAAGTAAATATACTTGGAGCTGGGGAAGCCCAGATATTTTGCCAATGTTTGCAAAAGGTAAGACTTAATTTTATAAATCTTTAACACACAGTTATCCGGTAGTAAAAGAGAGACTTAGATTTTTTGAGTTAGAGAAGAAGGTGAAATAAGTATTTTCAGTTTGTGTAATTCTGTATACTTGATTTCTAGTCTGTGAAATGAAGATGGGGTGGAGGAAAAGAAGCAAGCTTTTGATGAGGATATTCCTATTTATTACTCATTCATTTAAATAGGCCTTAGCTAATTCTGTCAGTATACTAAAGGAACACACCTTTAATTATAAGGACCTAGTGTTTTCTTCTGTGTTGTGGTTTAAAGCTCTTGTTTTGAAAGCCTGTGGCTGGGATCTTTCTTCATATGCCTGCAGCTCCCGGTGAGTTGGGAGATAGAACTGCAGCCGTGCTTTTTCAGTGTCAGAGCTGGAGAAATAGCTTATTGTGGGTTATCCTGCTTCTACTCAGAACATTAATATGTAAAGGGAAGAACTTCCTGGTGCTGTTCCTGAAGCTGAGGTCTATTGCCTGTGGCGTGCAGTGTGTTAAAGTCTTGACAGCCCAATGCAATTGGTGTTGGAGCATGCAGAGATTGCTGAGCAACACTTCAAACGTTTAAAGGTTCTCCAAGTTTAATATTGTTGTTTTCTGGGAAGAATGAGTGCATATACACCCTGTCACATAACCTCAGAATAAACAGACTCAAGTGAAAGGGGGCAAGCTAAGGGCATATGCTGCTGTTCTGTTCTAGGCATTGGCATTGACAAATAAGAAAAATGGGGTAGGCAGGGTAGGAGTGGAATGTAATATTGATTGAGAAACAATATACATCATATTTCTCATGATGATTCTTGAACTTTTTCTGAACTCATGTCTCTTCCCCCTCACATCCTGACATTCCCCCCCCCACGCCCCTCTTTTCTGTTCTTTGCTTAAGCCTCATAAATTTATGATGAGCTGTAAAAATATCTCCTGATAATTTCCCATGACCTCAGATTGCAGCTTGTATTTGGAAATAGTGTGATGATGGCTGGGGAGAGGGGAAAGGTAGTTGCCCTTGCACAGATTATTTGTGTTTTTAGGAATATGTTCCTGGGAAAATATTTGGGGAATTCAAGAATTTCCCAGAGCTCTGTCCTTCTACTGGTTTTGTTTGAGTAAGATGATAAGCAGAGGACTTGGGAGCAGCTTTGATGTTATCTGAAGAGATGTGCAAGGATAGTACTCCCTGTATGCCTTGTTCTGAGTGGTATCAACAATGCAGCTTCCTTTTGCAGGGGGGAGGAAAATCCCCCCAAGTTGGCAAAGTTTAAGGGCAGCCATGTATCTGAGAAGCAGATGCTGTGTCAGAACATGAATCATGGTTTCTCATGATAGAAAGATAGATTAACTTCTTTTAGTTAGAAAAAGAGTTCCCTTTCTTTCCAAGAGGTCAAGTTTTCTAATATGGAAGGGAAAGAAATCAAGTGTTCATTCTTTATCTTTACTTTTACAAAAAAGCTAAGAAGGAGGTAGAGAGAAATTAAGCTATGTGCCCCTTTCTTTTCATGTTGCAAATTAGTGAGGCCACAGGACCTTCTTGTGTATATTTTATCATGCCAAAATGTTCTGAATTTCACTGTTTCACCACTTGCGTTGGATCATGCATAAAGACTGTGTGACACCTGCTGCCTTTTGGGAAAGATAGGAAAATCCTTTGTTTCCTGTCATTGTCTATTTTCTCCTGGTACTTTTCTTGTAATAAAATAAATATTTCGAGAAAATAGTTGAGAATCCTGTAAGGAAGTAAAAAAAAATGCTCCCAGATTTTTAAAAATATCAAAATAGGTATACATGAAATCTAAATTTGTCAAGGTTTTAATGACTGTGTGATTAGTATTTCAGTCTGACAAAATGTCTGAAGTACCTTTGTATCTTGAGCAGGATTAAAAGGTATTCGTTTCTAATAGTTAAACTCACTTAAGATACACAAATTCACTCTACTAATTTTAACTTCATTTTCTATGATGTTTTTAGGTTATAACCTTGAAATGATCTAAAAATAATGTTAATGTGGTTCAAAAATGCCTATTTTGTTTCCAGAGTGCTCCTTAAATCTTTGAGTTTCTCTTCAAGACTTATCAGGATTTGAGGTTTGACCTGAAAAATCCAACCCTGTAATGTTCTGTCAGCAGTCTGGGTTGGAGTATATTCCAGAGTATTAAATGTCATGCTGAAAAAGGAGCTGAGACTGTTGCTTCTCTGAAGGCAGGTAGATACTAGTCTTTTGCCCCCAGATTGCAATTTGTTTTGTGGGTTCCTCTTCTCTTTTTTGGAAGCTTCCAGAAAGGCTAGGGTCATTGTTTTAGCTTGAGTGTGAGGAAGGGTATCATCAAAACCATGGGAACAACTGAGACAAACCATTGTCAGGGTTATTCTGGACAGACAGACCTCTCAGTCTTCTGGTTTAGCTCCTTGTTGTTAAACAATGCAGGATTTCTCTTCTCCCTCGCATGGTTGTATTGATGACAGCTCTCTGATGGCCACACTCTGTCCTGCTCAGTGTCTGACTGTCTTTGTGCATTTATTCTTTTTCCCCCTATTTTGTGCCTGTAAAATTTGCTAGCAAATTCTCCTGCTGGTCTGGACTCTGACCCATGACAGGCTTGTCAGACATAGGACCTGGCCCCCTAGCAGAGCGAGACGTTAACTTTCAGTGGGATGTAAATCTTTTTGTAAGAGTGTGATAACTTGATCCCTGATCCTAGTATTTGAATATTGATGCTGAGTGGCAGAGAAGAGAGCAAAAGCAATAAGTGGTATCGTGTTTGGGAGTTTCTGACACCTCCCGTTATTTCCCATACTGTAATGGCATCATCAAACCCAGCAGAGCTCTGTGCTTGCCTCTAAAAGATGTTTTCATCCCTGACTTTCTTCTACTTCTCTATCCCATCTTTGCTTCCTCATCCCCAGACTTAAAAAAAGTGTTGGCATACTGTTGCCTGCGCCCTCAAACAATAGAACTAAAATAATACTTTATAACATTTTGCATAATAGAATTTCTTATAAAAAAACCAAAAAGAAAGAGTTATTTTATAAGCTATGCAGGCACTTCAAAACTTTCCTAGTATGACTTCGTTTTGCCACTGTGGGTTGTTCTGTTTCTCTTTGGTAGAAATTTGAAAGGGAGGTAGATGTGTTCCTTTGCTTTGTCTGCAAACTGTGTGCTGTCATTTGGCTTCTTTGGTGTGGCACTTCTCAAAGAAGGACTTCTCAGGTTTGCTGTGACACTGTGGAAAAACACTGCAGCATTCTATCCTGTTAGACTATCAGTCACCCTGGCAGTGATGGACAGGACTTGTTTCTTCTTTTGAACTCATTTATCCACCAATTGGAACTCCTGAATTCACTTTTTAATGCCTGGCAGTATTTTCTTCCTTTTCTTTTAGACTGAGAACTGCAGTGAGTGTTCTGTGTTATAAGTAGTAGTAACATCTCCAGGGGCGCAGGGGAGAGCTGCTCCAGAAAATCTGTGCCAGCTTTCATCTTCCTGGTCTGAAATACCTGCAACCCTCTGTGTGGATTTCCACATAATCTTGGTTAAGTAGTTCCCTTATACTGGGATGTTAGTTCACTCACAAGCCTGGAAGCTTACACAACTGCATTATATAATTGTGACATCCAGCAAATCGGATATATTCTCTCTGGCCATCAACTGATTGAAGATCATTTTCCCCTCTGGGAGTTTACATAGTCACAGTATAAATGGCACCCCTGAGCTGTAACAGCTCTGCCGTTGACTGAATTGTTTAATTAAACTTCACTTAGCTTCAAATCTTTTCAGGACTTCTGAAGTTTAATTTCTTGCCAGTCTTTGTCTTCCCCCTGCCTCCTCCCTTCTCTGCTTTGCTCCCTTGACAGTGAGTAGAGAATGAAGTTGCCTTGTCCAGATGCTGTGTTTGCACATCAGTGGCCCTTGTGTTATACTTTGTGACTGAACATAGTCCAGTGGTTCTCCCTTTTCTGTTTTGGATGCTTGTTTTAAAGATGCAGACTTTGAATATTGTCTCCCTGAAGTTGTCCACTGGGCTTTTGATAGCTAGAATTGATATACAATAACCCTCCTGATGCCTTTGTTATATGTGATGTATGATGTTTTCCTGTGGAAAAGACCTCATTGATAAGGCATTGCCTTCTGTGACTCAGTTGAACTACCAAAAGCTGAGCATATTTTTCTTAAACAGCCTGCCCCCAAACCACATGTTCAAATGAAACTGAGAATATGTATCTTCCTTGGTTAGAAGTTTCTTAGTGAAATTCTTTGTTTCAAAACCAAATTCTGTTTAATTTGCTTAAACTGGGATTTGGGTTTCTCCTATCTTCTTTTCCATATTTTATTTCTTTGCCTGAGCATACTGGATAACATTGTTTCTCATTCCTCTGAGGTGCTGATAAGCTAATGAGGTAAAATAGTATCCAGGCTTCAAAAAAGGATTAATAATGGGAAAGTTTAAAATAAGGAGAAAATTTCTTTGACTTCTTTCAGGATCATCATTCTTGGTAGATTTCCACTCCTCTGCATGAAAGTATTTTTGACTGTGAGAAAAGCTGAAAATCTTGTATCTCGTATGCTATCTATATTGTTTTTGCAGGTGCTACTGGAGATCATGTTTATACATTTTGTTATGCAGCAGAAAGTGAAGACTTTGGAGCAGAAGATGCAGCCAAGCTTGACATATGGGTTTTTGATCATGTTAAGGTAATCAGAGAATCTTTTTATGCTACCTGTTTATAAAAAGCACACTTGCATGTTAACTTTATCATAGGACATGTTAATGCTTTATCATAGAACTAGAAAGTAAGAAAGTTTTGAAAGACCTATCACTTGGGGTTATAAATAAAAATTTCTTGAATCAACTTTCATGACAAATGTAATGGATGCTTAAAGCAAGTATTTGTCATTCAATGCTAATTAAAAAACTAACATTAATAAAAGTACCCTTTAAAAACATTCTTGACTTTTCTTTGTTTTTTTTGCCTATAATGTGAAACCCATCTTGGAGTACTACAGACCCCTTTAAGATCTTGAATGCAATTAGTTAAGGATTTTGTAACAGGTACTGCAGCATGGTGGAAATGATAAGTGTTCATTATGGAAGCAAAAGGGACAGTATTATTTACTTATTTTTTGTCAAGCTTGTACCCTGACTGTAATTGTTCAGTGTGGCTTTTCCTGGTAGATGTAGCTGGCTTCTGATTTTCCGCTATGGTTCACACTATGCTGTGGCTGCCAGAGGAGTCACAGTTTGTTTTGGGGGACGAAGTGGGAGATGGAGACAGCTTAGGCCCTGGAGCTGTAGAATTTGTTGATGTGGTGCTGTGCTCAGCTGACTTGGGTCAGTGCTGGTTCATGACTGCTGTTTTCTGTGACACTGTCACCGTAAGTGTTAATAGTCCAAGGCACATGATTTCTGATTATTCATTAATTCCTATATTTATGTTATTCCATGCTACCTCCCTTGTTCTGGATTAAGAAATGCTGGTAGTGGGCATTGGTGTATAAATATCTGTATCACTGAAGCAATTAAGTGAGTTACTTTCTGGATCTCATAACAATGTTAATGGAGTTTAAGACTTAAAACATTTTCCACAAGATCTCTGGGCTGTATGCATTAGTATAGCTAACTAGCATAAATCAAATCAAACAAAAAATAAAATAAAATAAATCAATAAACCACATGATCATCTATTTAGGAAGTGAAGGGTGGTTCTGCTTTAAGCAGTGACATAGGGTGCAAAAGTTCATTATAGTTTGCTAGTTTCCAAAGGAAGGGATTTTGTGAGTTTGCAGGTGAAAAGGTGTTTTTTTCTAAGCACCATCCTCTCCCTGAATGTGCACTTGTGCCATGTTGTGTGTTGTAATGCATATGAATAATACAAATCAAATTAGGCTGTCAGTTACACTTGAATAGCTGTTGTCATGAAGTTGCACCCTGCTGTCATTTGGAGCTGCACAAGTGTGTGAGGGTGGTACTACCTTTCTTTTGCTTCGGAACACCTAATGGCATTTATCCTTTCAAGCTATAATGATATATTTAAAATATATGTCATTACTGATTACTTTTTCCTCGGAGCCAGCACCATTATTTTTAAGACTTATTTTGCCCATCTAAATTCCATACTGTGAATGGATAGGACTTGATTGACTGGCGTAAGCCGCACATTCCATTAATCATCTCTTCAACTACACATCAACAATTGCTTCAGGAGCGTGAAACTTGAGGCTTACTGAAACTGAGATCACTCTGCTATTATAGCTCAAATAACTTTCAGCTATGCTAGTGAGGTTATATATAAGTAGGAATGGCAGTATGCTGGAATCTAAATTCTGCTTTGCCTACTCTTTTTTTTCCTGCTTTGTGTTTTATCTCGAGTACTTAACATTATATTGTTTAACTCATATGTTGGCCAGCATGGTCCCTGGATTTCTGCCCCTTCAGGAAGCAAAAGACACCAAATGTACTTCCTCTCTGCTGTGCAGTCCACAAGTCCCAAGCATCGTGAGGGCCAGTTGTGCCTTCCTCTGCCCCAAAAAACAATGGGGATAAAATGAAGAATGGCTAATTCATGTGTGGGCTGCTAGTGCTGGCACTCTGAAATTGCTTGTTCTCTTTAAAAATGCTAACTACTGGTAAATTTATCAGGAGATGGGAAACTGACTACTTTTTCTTTGTATCTTTGCTTAAATCATGAGTAGAAGAAAAATGTATGACACTTGATAGTTCTTGTCACGTCTCCTTGTGATACGAGGTGATCCTAACCCTTTCTTGGGACAGAAAATATACCATAGAGTAGGCTGTGTGGATTTTTTATCTTCAGCAGCATGAAAACCCAGCAATTTTAATGTGCAGAGTGATTTGGAGTTCCAGATGGGCATGGAGTTGATTGACTTTTTTTGTTTTGTTTTGTTTTTTGGTTTTGGGTTGTTTGGGGTTTTTTTGGTGAGTTTGTTGGGTTTTTCTAAGAAGCATTCAAAATAATTAAGGGATGGAGTTTAATCTACTGTGATGTGGCTCAGTGCTTCTCAGTTAAATAACCTTTACCTAAATCATAGCTTGAGTCTGTCCTGGTGAACTAAGGAGCAAAATACTGGAAGTCTAGATTAACTAATGGGAAAAAAAGGTCTTCTTGATGCATTTCTGATTTTTAAAAATAGTTAGTGGAAAATAGTTTTGGAAGATTCAACTCTTTTTTTTTTTTTTTTTTTTTTTAGTGTAAAAAGTTTAAAATTCCAGGAACTCAGTCTTGGAGATGACTTCCAGTAATGGCCTAACCACAATTTATTATGATCAAAGGGTAGGATATGCTCAAGATGTTCAGCTAATGTCTTTTCACTGAAAGGGACATGTAGATACAGATGGCCAAAATTGTGGTTTTTTTCCTTTATTCTTTTCTCATTTTGAACACAGTATTCCATTTTTCCTTTGTCCCCTTTCTGCTGGAAAAAGGCCATCCAATCCTTCAGACTGTCCCTTCTATGCAGGGTGGTGGATGGAGTCCAGAACTGAATTATGTTAAACTTTGAAGCTCTGCAGACATTGCTGTGACCGGATGTTGATTTGTGCCAGTGGATTTCAATACAAATAGCTCTGCTCTAATTAGCAGTACAATGGTTGTACGATTTCTTTTAAATGTGTTAGTGTCTTGTGCATGATCATGCTTGGTGGATCTAAATCTGCCATATATGTTCGTGCTGCCTTTGTATTTTTGCTTTACATCTGAAAACTGGCATAACTATTACAACTCTCCCATCAGCACAAATCAGCGTGCACAGCTTTAAGCAGCCAATTAAATTAAGTTGTCCTAGATTAAGGCGCTTTGTGAAAAGAAAAAGTTTGTTTGGTCTCTCTAGTACATGCGGTCAGCCGCAGTTATCAGCTCTACTAAAGAATCATGCTTCTGTGGAAGACTCTGTTTGAGGGAAGAAAAGGTCCCCAACTACTTAGATGTTTAACATTTTAAAGTTCATATTTTGTTCAGGCATCTGTAAATCATTTGTTAGACCTAAGTAGTCTTTATTTCTTCTTTGCTTTCTCCCATCTGAGGAGGGAGATGATTAGATCAAAATTTCACATACTTATAACTAAGATTCTGTTGTAGTAGTTTAATTAGTATTACATTATAATTAAGTTCACAGCTTGCTGTAAATGTTTTAATGGGGAACTTATTGCTCATCTCATCAAGCTGCGTATCAGTTATAACCAGTGCATTATTTTGTTGTTAATTGCCAGAAAATCAAACAAAAGTTGCCAGAATCACTTAAAAAGAAATTTGGAAGGAAGCTGTAGTGGTCTTCAAGTCCAGCTCTCTGCATGAAGGAGGTCCAGTTAGAGCAACATGCTCAGGCCTTGCCCAGTCAAGTTTTGAGCATCTTCAAGGACAAACCTTTTAAGCAGCTGTTCCACTATCTGGCTATAGTTATGGTTTACCAAATAATTTTTTTAAGTTTCTTTGCCTTACTGCAATTTCCCACATTCCAAATTGTGAGTTTCCTCTTGTTTCATCTCTGAGGCCCTCTGATCAGTCTAGCTCAATCAGATGATTGAGATTCCCTTCACTGTCACAGTAAATGGTTGTATAAACAATGGGACCTCTCCTTAGCTGCTTTTTCTTGAGACTGGAAAAACTGAGTGCTCTTGGCCTCTTGGTTGTTTTACTGCTGTCCCTGAAACTTCTTGGTGAGATTTAGCTTACATATACAATGGAGGTAATACTGAATAGAGGAAATAAAAGGGAAGCAAAGATAAAAAAGAGTGAGACAGGAAGATATAGTTAAAATATAGTGACGGGTTAGAAACTAGTGTTGAGTAGAGGTAGGACTCAAGTTTTGTGAACACTGAGTACCAAAAAGAAGAGGCCTTTAGCAGGCTGTGAGGAGATAGAAGGATAGTTCTGGACAAACAGTTCATCAATGTCCAGAGCAAGGTGAAGTGATTTTTGCCCTTAGTGTGGTTGGTATCCTGCCTGCCAATTCACCACCTTTATCAGCCATCACTCCTCGTGGTGAGCTTTCTGTTGTTTTTTGGGATTTTTTTTCAGATAACCAATCTTTTTTAAAGTTTCATGGGATAAAGTTTGCTGTTTGCTCTGGGAAAAGACGTCACATCTTAGGTTGCGCTCATCTTCCTTTTGTCTTCTTGCTTGTAATTGGCCAGAATTTGGGCAAACTCTTATGATTGCTGCTGCTCTGGCTTATGAGGTGGCTGGGTTAGGAAAGTGGAATGCTTTTGGTGTGTCATGGGGACTCGTCTGGTGGGAGAGGAGAAGCTCAGGCCTTGCCTTCCTCTGAATGGTTTATTTTGCTTAATCATTCTGTGATAGAAAAACGTTGCCTTCTAATATTGATCTACAGTTTAGGATTTAATTTTGGGAGTTTCCTGTTTGTCTGTTTTGATTTCCTTTTATTTAATTAAAATTAAGGAAACAGAGTTTTATTGTATCCTGCAAATTACTGGTGTGCTCTGGAAAGCTTCTTCGGTCTGTGGTCAAATATGTGCAGGTAGACAGATCTCTGTGGGAAATGAAAATCTCCTTAAAAATAATTATATTGCTATTTAATGTAATCGGATTTTGTTCTTGTATCTTTATTTAAAATATCTCTGGACTTTGGTGATGATTTTGTTTGGACAAGAGCTGAAGCTGAGAGCATGCAAATATTAGTCCATGCGGCTTGTGTGTACTCAGGGAGTTAGAAAAGTGGAATTGCATACTGCCATGGTTTCCTGGCACAGCTCACTGTGATATCCTCACTGCCACTTTGGTCTTCCTCTGGGTACAGTGACTCTTGTTTACACAAGGTATGAGCTTTAGATTTTAAGAGCTCCATCATTATCACAGCTGTGTGGTGGACTGCCCTGTCCTTTGGTGGCAGAAATGGTTCCCTGCCTCTACCAGCATTTTCCCTGGACTCTTGCATGAAGTTCAAAGACACTCTCACTTATGTTAGTGTACTGAAAGGTTCTCTAGATGCTCTTTGAACTAAAACCCTACCCAACTTTGTTTCCTTGGGCAGTGCTGTTACTAAGGAGCTGATGCTGGAATAGCTGTCTGTCTGCATTTTGCATTGCTGTAATGTGGCTGGTCTAACACAGAATAGCCACGTCAAGACTCATTCAATCTGAGGGGAAAATCCTCCCCTGGCATCTGCCTCAGGGATGCTTAAGTAGGACATGTGCAAGGCAGATGTATGTTCTGTAGTTCATGTATTTGCAAAGCATGTCATGCTTTGTCCTGTTTTAATTTAGTTTCTGCATACAAGTTGTAGCTTGATATCTCAGTCCTGCAGAACCTGCTTCCAAAGCAAGAGTATTTGAGACCTTTGCTTCCAGTTTAAATTCAGTAAATCAATACAAATGTAGAGCTGTAAGTGGTACTCAGGAATGGTTCATCAATTTGTTTTTACAGGAGGCAAAGAAGGGATGATTTATTTCTGCCTATGCAAACTCAAAAGAACCCTGTACAAAACGAAAACAAACCAACAAATAAAAACCCAAGAAGAAAAGCCCCACAAGCAACAAAAGAACATCTCAACTTAAATGTTGTCTTAGATAAGCTGAAAATTTGGACTGACTGCACTGATAGTAGTTGTCCTCCGAGAAGTAAATTGGGAAGTCATTATTTTTCCTCTTTTTAAACTCTAATAACTACTAGTATTTTGACATGGAAACAGCAGTGTTTTAGTTTTAATAAGCTGCTTATCTTCTTCCATTTTACTCAGATTAATATATTAATGGCTTATTCCATACAGAGCTTCTTTAATTCTTCCAGAAGTAATCAAACATTGCTCTCTGCACTGAATGAAGAGAAAGTGGTTCTGTTCCTGCATTTGCTAGGCATAGACACCAATGGACATGCTCATCGGCCAAACTCAAGGTAATTGAGAGATTAAACGTATCTTTCTTACTAGTTTTAAATGCGTGTAGTAACTTTAACAATGCAATCTATCAAGCCAGAAACAAAACTTGTAGTGTTGGGGGTCATATATGTCACCATGATTACCTACATTCTGAACTTTTGGGGTTATTTTGTTTTTTAAGGTCCCATCTGCAGAAATGACAGATTTTTGCTCTATACAGTACCCCTGGTTATACTCCTATACTCAAGTCTGATTTTTAGCAGATTGTCTTAGTTATAGCCAACACATAATCTAAACAATATGCAGGAAATGCAGTTTTAAGCATAAAATTGATGCAGTTTTCAGATACCCCACTGCTGAAGTGGTAAAGTTGAGTTTATAGACAACAGTAAGCTCAGCAATAATGGCTGCAAATTCTGGCATTATGTTTTGGCTTTCCTTATTACACTTGAACTAAAAAAAGGGTTTAGATTAACAGTTCTGATCACCAATCCGTCTTGAAGACCATTATTTGAGAACTTTCTTTTCATTTCTTCACATCCTGCTTTGCAGGATTTTACATCGTTCTCTTCATCCCTGCATACTTTTAAAATTCTCTGATTTCCTACATCATTATGAAGTTCATACTTGCTATATGTCTAATGATTATTTATTATGCTTTTTTTGAAGACAGAGTTTTAAAACTGGCTTTAGCAACAGATAGGAAATTAGTTGTCTGAAAGTTAAGCATGGTCACTTTTTCTAAAAATATACAAATTTTTTATTTAACCTCTATTCCACAAAACTAGGGTCCGTCCTGATCTATGAATCATCTCAAAACACTGACTGCCTGGTGAGATCTTTCTTTGCTATTTAGTTACCAGTTTGAAGCAATTTTTGCAACTTACCATTTAAGGTGTTTGAGTTTTCCAGAATTCCTTAGTTTTGGCATTCTGCTTAACTTGCCTGACAGCTGTGAGTAGTAAAATCATAGTCTTATGTCAAGGACGGGTCATATTTGAAGTATAAATCCGTTTGAAACTGTGGTTTCAGTAATCTGCAGATTCTGCTACAGTGCTTTAATATCTCAGTAAGACTCAGACCAGGAGAGATTTTACATCTAGGAAGCCTTTTGTTAGCTTGATGTCCATTTGAGGTTAAAGCTGTCTGTACTCAAAGGACTGGGCTTTATGATCACGGATAACTTGCTTTATACCAAGTGTGAGAACCACTTTGAATGTAACATTTTTTTCCTATTTTTCAAGGGAATACCAGGAGAATATTAAACAAGTTGATGAGGGTGTGAAAGAAATTGCTTCATTGATCGACAATTTCTATGGAAATGATGGAAAGACTGCATTTATTTTAACTTCTGACCATGGAATGACCGACTGGGGTGAGTTTTTTTAAATGTTGAGTCAGTGGAGTTTATGGGCATCTGGTGTATGATTAGAGAGCTCTGTCCTGTGAGAAGCTTTGGAGCCCTTGCTTTGATTTGGTATCCTAAGTGTTGCTTGTGTATGAAAATCTCTGCAAATTGCTGTGACAGCTGCATTCCGTATCTGGACAGAAAAAAGACGCTAAGGTAAATCTTAACTTCCTCAGTGACTGCTAGTAGGGATAGAAAGATCTCTGCAGAAAACCACCTCAGGCAGGAGGAGATGGTGTTATTTGGCTGCCAGCAGCACATTTGGTCTTGTTCCGGCCCCTCTGGGAGATACAGTTCTCACTTTGGTGCTCTAAAGCACCTGGAAAATGTGGGAAATCTGTGCAGGAGCTGCTGAAAAACTTTACAGGGAGAGGCTGTGTGGGGGGTGGAGAATCTTTTTGCTTATTTTGGCCTTTAGGCACAGCGGAAAGGATGGGACTGCTGTGTGATCTTTCTGGAGGAGACTGCTACTGGAGACAGGTGGAGGAGCTGAGAATACAGAAAGGAGAGTAGGGCAGGGGCCAACCATGCTGATACCCACAGAGGGCACTTGTGAGGGGCATGGCCACAGTGACCAAATGCTTTGAGGGCAGATGAGAAGAGTTTACAGTGGTAAGCTCATTTAGACGTTTTTTCCCTAGTTCTTTCTTATTTTTTCAAGAATCTTAAGAACACTCCTGTCCTTGTGTGCAGCCTGTGAAAGTGATGTCTCTCTTCCAATGCTGTGCATTTGCAGCTACTGCTGTGATGCTTTTGAACCAAGGCTGCTCCAGGCATGGCTGTGGCAAAACAACAGCCAGCATCTTACTCTGTGTGTGAAATTGTAAAGTTTTTCAATTGAAGGGATGCAGACTTTTTCTGTTATCAGAGATGACAAAAATATTTGTATATTTATTCAAAACCAGCCTAATTACCATCTGCTCATTTGCAAAATAGTCCATTTTGAATATTATTTACTGTTGAGCTGCCACTTGCAATAAAATTTTAATTCTGCTATACTTTTTTTGTATGTTTCAAGAAATTATTTCATGTTTTTTATAGGGAAGGGGTGTGCATATATATATTTTTATATATATGATCATAGGGATCTCAGGAGGTCCAGCCACCTGCTCAAGGCAGGATTAGCTTTGGAATCAGACACAGATGCTAATGCTTTATTCAGCAGGGCCTTTAAAACCTCAAAAGGATGGAGCCTATGCAATCCTTTTGGGCAGCCTGCTCTGCTGCTTGCCTGACCTCATAGAGGCAGAAAGGTTTTCTTTGTCTGCAATCCGAACTTCCTTTGTTTCAAATTATGTCTGTCATCCTCCCACCATGCGCCACAGTGACCTCCTGGCTCCATCCTCTCTCAAACTCCCTCACAGGTAGGATGCTCTGGTGTGTCCTCCCCAAAGCTATTTTTTCTCCAGACTGAACAAGTCCTGGTCCCTCAGCTGCTCCTCACAGGGCAAGTGCTCCTCATTGAGACCATTCCAGATGATGGGTGTCTTTTGGGTACCAGAGGAGCCCGAAACTGGATCCAGTGTCTTGAGGTTGTCTCACAAGTACTGAATAGAGGAGCAGATAGAGAATAATCCCTTCCCTGTACCATGCTCCTGTTAACACTGCCTGAGATGCTGTTGGCCTTCCTTGCTGCCAGAGTGAGCTGCAGGGGTGTTCTCATTATGTACTGGATCCTTTGAAGGGGAAATAAAAGGTGATAGGAGTAACTTCTTCAGGCTTTGAGAACCACTGGTCTGTCATAGCTTTCTGTCATCTCTTTCTGTCTTGGAGGAAAAGCTTGATCTTGTGCCAGAAGTGTTAATAACTTTGAAGTTGACTTTAGTGAATCCAAGAGCAAACCCAGTGGTTCTGCTCAGGCCCATTGTGAGCTGTCTGAAGGGTTGTTCAGGAGCTTTAATTTGAGCTGGTTGGTAGTATCAGCCCCTGCTGCAGCCTTTCAGTGGTTATTTGTAGAATGGGATGTGCACCAGCTTTAAAACGAACTAAACGCTGGAAGGATGGGGGGACCTATTAAGGAAAAGAATATGATCTGAATTAGACATGATCAAAGAAGTTGTGGTTGCTGGCAAAAGCCAATGAAGTCACTTGCTTTCTCAGTCGGACCCCATGATTTTGCTTTAAATTGGTGTCAGATGGAATTGCTGACCACCAACATAGGGTGTTCCACACCCACCTTCACCTTGGCCTCTTGTTCCTACTACCGTCCTGGCACAAGTACTACTCTGTGGTGTGCTGGACCACGGAACAGAGAACTAAACAGCAACACATATTTTCCCCATTTCCCCTGGAAAAGTCTGTTTGGAGGGTGCTGGGGGATGGAACCTGGAGCTGACCCAGCTGAAAATAATTATTTTTCTTCCCATCTTGTTATTCAAATCAGGCTGAAACACTATTCTGTATAACAGGGATGGAGTGGATACAGCTGCCTCTCTCAGCTGTGTCTGTCTTAAAGTATTCATAGAGGCAGAACCTCAGTGAAATGCTGATGGAGCTGGTGGCTGGGCTAAAATGTAAACTCACCAAAATATCACTTTCCTCCTGCAGTAATAAGAATATAACTGATATAAGATATAATCCCTGGTCCCTGGAAGATGGAGGAAGTCCTCTCTCCATAAGCTCTTTTCCCAAGTTCTGCAAAGAAGAGCAGTTGTTGCTGTTTTTTGAACCCAGAGAGTGCCCACCAAGGAACATCAGAAATCTTAATTCCCAGGGCAGTGTGTTCTTAAGCTTTGGGCTGTTTAAAGTAAGCAAAGTTGGCTCCTCAGCTCTGCCACAGTGACTGTTTTAAGGACAGAATTGGGTATGAAATTGGGAATAGCCTTGAGGTTGTACAACAGTGTGCTTTCTCTGTCATTTGTGTTTATTAAATTATATATCTATAGACAGGCAAAAGCATGTGGCTATGCAAATACAAGGAAAATGTGTAATCTTATAGACCATGCAGTGACCCACATAGGGTTTGTATAACAAAGTCCTTCCCTTTGAGGCTGGGTTATCTCACTGCTCTGGTACCTCACCCACTGGGTTCAATGACCAGCGTTTCTTTCAAGCTTGTGTGGCTCTTGCTTTAGTACAACTGCTGCTGAGATGTCATAGTTTTCAACCTTCTTGCTTTTGGTGGCTGATAATGTTAACCTGGAGGGAATCAATTTCCCCAAGGAATAAAGTAATGTTTTATCAATTTTTAAGATGTGTGCAACTAGACTTTAAAACCTTAAAAATTAACTTCTATCACTGTGGAAAGGATGACAGTTGCAATGCATATTGCTTCCTGGTTTTGAAGTGGAAGTCTAATTCTTATTCAGAGATCAGTGATATATGATCTTTTTTCATGTGTGCCTAATTTTACTGAAATCAGCCATTCCTGGTTTCACTGAGATGCTCAGGACAAGCACATGCACATGTTTTGAGCAGGTAACTCCTCTCTATGTTGAAGCTTTCAAAATACTCTGGCTTTAGTTTCTGTATGTTAAAAATTTGGGGGTTTTAATATAAAAAGTTCTATCTGTATAGTCTTGACTTAACTGATACTGATTTCCCAATGTGAAACTTCAATTCAGCCTTCGTCATTACTGGCATAAAAATAAGCTGTGAAGCTGGAATAGGTTGTCTGTAACAGGCTTTTAGTATGTCTGTAACAAGAACTTAGTACATGTGTGCATATTTTTATTGCATGTAGGTTTTGTTTATTTTTACAACACATGTCTTAAAGTTTATACTTTTTTTTGTTTGGTGTGTCTTAGGATCCCATGGAGCTGGTCATCCCTCAGAAACTCTAACACCACTGATTGTTTGGGGTGCTGGGGTAAATTATCCACAGAAAGTTACATCCCAGTTCTTTGAAGACAATTTTTTGAAAGGTAGGTAAAATATAAAGCTTAAGTGCAAGATTCTGGTGGAAATGGAGATGTTTTTGACTTTATACCTGTTGATCTTCACTAACTTCTGTTCCATTTCAGCAAGTATGATGTGCGTTGTGTGGTGTGTGAAGAAAAGGTGTATGCCTAAGGAAGCTACTGCAAAATTGGGTAGATAACATCAGTCAGTGTTCTTTTCTAATCATAGAATTGAAAACTTTCTCTCTTTGTTGACAGGAGGCTATTCATGCTTCTAAAATTTAGTTCCAGAGGAGACTTAATTTTTAGGAAGACTCCCAGAGGTTGAAAGCTATTTGTACAGAAACATAATAAGTTGACAAGTTCAAAGACTCCTTTCTAGCTTCACAGTACAACCCTACGGACTTTCCAGGGGCTGTCTTGTCTCATTTGCATCCTTGTAGCTGTTGTGGAAATGTAAACAGCTTTTCTCAATGAAAAACTGTGACTCTTCACTGTTATTTTTCCCTTTTGTAATTTATTTAAGAGTAAACTTTTTTAAAAAAGAATGTATTTTTATTATTTCACATACATAATGTAATAAACACTGTCTTGCTGAAATATCAGTGGGGTTAGAGAATCATGTGTAATTAAATTGTTCAAGCTGTTCCTCTTCCGTGTGCCTCATTCTTGTAGCCTGCTCTGTTTCTTAAGATGCCTCGAGTCTCGGGTTGTTGCTCACGATCAATGAGATAATGACTTTCTATTTTATTGGATTGTTTGTCAAGGTACATTAGAGAAAACAGGCAAAAATTACTTCAGCCCTGAGGTTTTAACTCCGCCCTGCTCTCAAGAAGGTATTTGGTAATGGATTAGATCTTTTCAGATATAGACAGTGCTAACATTTCACTCTTTGCACCTAACTGCTGCTATAAAACTATGACATCTGTGATAAAATTGAAAATGAGTTGTAGAAAAAAGATAGGAAACAGAATAAAACAACTGATCTTGGTGTCTGTGATGGCTGATCTGCTCGACTTTTAAAGACGCTTGATGTCTCAGGGTTGATCTGTAATAGCTGAATTTTACTTCTGTCACTTTCTTTGATTCTCAGCAGCTTTAGTACAAACCTCAGCATTTGACTTCAAGTCATAATGAGAATGGTGTGAGAGATTTCAAAAAAGATTATTGAGCTGACTCCCAGGTGCACAATAGGGAAAGCTATTTGGCCGTCATCTATTAGGCAGTGTGTATTATCTTAAGGGAGGACATTTGTCTGCACCCTTCTGTGCCTGCTTCATATTTTCTTTCTGATGATTAAAAATGTCAGCAAACCAAGTAACCAACACAAAAAACTAAGCGCACCGAAGCAAACATCAGAAACTACTCCGTTCACTCTGAACTTGCTTTGCAGCTTTGCATCTGTCAAGCACGTTATTGCTTTGTTTAGACACTAACTTTACAGATTCTTAAATGCCAAGGATGATCTCTATTGGAGATTTGAGTCTCTCTTGAGTTTCTTGCGAGTTTGAATTTCTATTTGAGTAATAAGTATCTTCTTAAAAGGTGACTGTTCTCTCTATAGTAGTACATCAGAGCTTCTAGTAGGTTATGGAGCTTAGAAGTAAAGAGAAAATTGTTGAAATGGAACTTGGCACTTGCACAGGTCAATTCAGCTACTCCATTGTTACAATCCGAGATATTTTCACAAAGTTAACATATAAAAGGAAAGCTGTTCAAAAGGGTTCTCTTGAAATGTTCTTTGAATCTGTCCTTCCTGTTCCATACAACTGCAGCTGTGACTGTGTGCAGGGGAAGAGGGTGTTTTCAAGACTGCTGTGTCACTGATGTATGCAGGTGTCAGGCTTACATTTCTAGTTGCACACACCAATGTTCAAGTTCTTTCAGCTATTGACAATCCTTTCTAATTTCTCTGAGTTAAGTGTTTATGGAAATATTGACAGAATGTTTCTAATGCTGACAAACTACTTATGCTCTGTTCAGTACAAGCAGGCTGTGGGCAGCTCAGTGAATTGTCTTTCTTCTCATGATTGCCATCAAGGGTTCATACCCCCAAAGGCAGTGCCAACAGGCAGAACTTAGCCTGTGCAGTTTGTCACAGAGAGATTAATGTTCTTCTAGGATGGGCAGAGTCTGCTCTGGGATGACAGCCTTCTCCTCATCAGTTTCTTCACCTGTGCTCTGCCTTCCCTCAGGCCTGGTCATGCAATCCTCTTGGGAAGATTTGCTATGGCAGCCTTGCATCCTGGGGGCGATGTGCAGTATTACCCATTTGGCCGCTGGTTTGACCCTTCATCAGAAAGAAAGAGAATACAGAACTGCTCTCTGGCTCTTCATGGGCTGATGGTTGGCCCTGGGGCACAAGCCCAGAGGAGCTTGTGAGTGAAGGCACAGCCTCCTGCAGCATCAGAATGTGGGGTGCTTGATGACGTCTGTACACAAGCCTGTTTCATAGGGGGCTAAGCCTGCTTTGCAACAGCTGAGGGAGCTCAGTGTACCCTCCACTGGTTTTGCTTCTGTGAGGTTTTATGTGAGATTTTCTTTGGTTCGTGTAGCCTCATCCTCAGCCTCTTTTTGAACTGGCACTTCCCTGCTGTTTCCCTGGACTGTTTGCATCTGACAGCCCAGTGGTCTTCAGTAAAAGCAGGGCAGGATAAAGGCAAAAAAACCCTATCAAGTGGGTGGAAAACTGCTGAGCACTTTACAGGAAACCTAGACAGTGAGCTGGAATCATGAGGACAGCACGTACAGCCAGAGCACCTCACTCTGGGAGTACAGCCCGGACTGGCCAGTCTGCAAGTGTGTCCCAGTCCTCAGGAGTTCCTGGGCTCTGTGTCCTATGGCTCCTGGTCCAAAGCAGATGTCTTCAGCTCTGCATTTTGGTATATCTGAGTAGGGCATGTGGAGATGAAAAAACTTCTCAGAAATCGAGATGTTTTCTCTAGCAGACCTACAGTTTCTTCCTACCTTAGGTGCACTGTGTGTGCATACACAGTTTTCCAATGTTTTTCTTTGGAAAATTGTACTTAAAAGGAAAACACGCAATTCCTTTATATAATAGAAATATGGGTAAGAGTCTGTTTCTAGAAACATAAATCCATTTCCTTTTCTGGGAAGCAGAAGGAAGCAAACTTGTTCAATTTGGTGTGAGTTTAACAGAATTCATGATTAATGCTGCTAATACTTCCCCTGTGTTGCCATGGGAACTCCCAGTAGCTGTCTCGCTACTGTTAAAGTACGAGTCTGCTCTCCAGGGTGCTTCTGGGACCAAATAACAGTGGACCTGTGCTCAGACCCCCATGCTAGCAGTGGTATGAGCTAATTGCTGAAAATAGGTTTGGTGTATGCAGTACTGCAAATGTATGAAAGAAAAAAACAAAACCAAACCTTGCTAAACTCTGTTTTTAAGTAACTCTCCACCCCCAAAGAAAGCAAGCAATTTTCTCTTTATTTCCTTAGAGGCCAGCGTAGAGCAGGAAAATATAATTTTCAACCAGCTTTTGTATGATGCGCCAAAGCTTTAGGATCTAATGTTTGTACCATGCTGTACCAGGGCATTTAGGACCTTGGGTTAGCCTTTTTTACAAACTATTGAAGAGCTTCTATAAATCTCCTAAACTTGAGTTTGATTCTTTTAGTTGGCACAGGAGGTAATACATCACTGTGCTGAAAAAAATAAAAACCTTGGCCTTTCTTCAACTGATCTAGGTCACAATTGCAGCCAGCAATTTATCCTGCTGGATAAAAGAAAATGTAAACTGAAATGAATGCGTTTTGTTGTTTCTGCCTGTTGAGTTCCATCTGTAACCCTTCTTGAGCTAGCATCCTAATGTAAAATCATAATTTTCTTTAGTACCAACACTGTACAGAAAATGGCAACAAGATAGTAAATGTCAACTGAGTTACTCCTTTCAAGTCTGTGTAGATTGGCTGTTCAGGTGCTCTGTTATTTCTTGCAGAATGGAAACTGGAGAACTTGAAGAGGATTGATGTCAATCAGGTATCAAAAGTACCTAATTTATTAGTTCATACATTTTCACCTTAAATTATGAGTTTTGTGTGATTTAACATAATTTACTTAATTTGAATGAATGGTCGCACCAATGTACCATTTCCCTAGAAACAGGAGCCACTATAACCTAATGAGGATAAGTTTAAATTGCTCGTTGACATGTGACAGCTGCACACAGCTTCTCCTGAAGATGCATTATTGCCCCATTTATTTAAGTGATCCCACATGGCTGTAGGAAGAGCACAGTACAATATATGAGGTCCCCCAAGCTGGTGTAATTGTATCAAAACCATTTCTTGCTGTAGTGGTAAACTGTGGGCTTTTTTCATCTGTGATTATGGCCCAACTGTTTTGCAATTTTGACAATAAGTACTGTAAAGGAAGAAAAGGTGAACAACTTATCCTTTGATCCTAAATCAATCAAGCTTTTTTAAACCATGGTGCTTCTTGCTTCCTATTTTCCTACAAAACCCAATATATGAATAACAGACTCCAAACCTACTCAAACAAGGGAAATAATCTCATGCTAGAGGGTTCAAATTGGGTATGTTCTGGATCAACTGCTTTCAGCAAAGCCCTGGTACAAAACCAGAGATTAGTTTTCCTCTCAAGATTGGTAGGAGTTATGGCAAAGTTGTTTCGAGATTGTATAGAAGAGTCTTGAATATTGCTTTGTCCTGGATAATGGAGTTCCCAAAGACAGAGCTTTTGTCCTGTCGTACATGTGTGACTATGGGTAAAAATAGCAAACGAGACTTCTAATTACCATTACACTCCAAGTGTATTGTTCTCTACAGATAATAGTTTGGAGTCTGCCCGGTAGATCTGAGGCTGGCGCAGTGCCTGTGGTTTCAGTGTAGTTTATTCAGATTTATGCTGAAGAAACAAAGAATTTTGGTGCATAGTTTTATATTAAAGGAAAATATAAAACTGGTAAGAGGCAGTGTTTATTATCACAAGTAGAAGGTAATGGTAACTTCTTTTATGAGATGCCTTGGTATAGGTTGAAGGGCCTTTCTGAGGGCTGACTGGACATAAAAAAAGTGCAGAAACTCCCTCTGAAGGGGAGAAGGTGAGTAATGAGCACTGTGGAAGCATGGGATAGGGAATGTTGTGAAGAGCAGTATATCCAGTATACTGCTTAAAACTGTAAATATGAAATTAGTTCTTTTGGTCATATAAATAGTCATAAAAAGTGGTATGCCTCTCTGAGTGCAGTAAAGGAGGTGCTGAATTCCTGCAAATAAATACTGGGGTGGTTATATTTGCTTTTTAAACTAAATGTATTTTTGAAGTGGTGGAGCTTCACTTTTTGAATCTAATCATGCCATGACTACTGGAAACTAAAAAACAAAAAAACCTATAAAGGAGAATTGTATAACTTGGCAGTATTACATAGTTATCTTTTGCAAATGCAGATATGTTAAAATTAAGCTGAATTTATTAGCTCTAGAGGCTGACACTATGTTAAAATGTGAATGCTTTTGTTTGCACAGGCTGATATAGCACCACTGATGGCTTCCCTTATTGGTGTGCCTTTCCCCCTGAACTCCGTGGTAAGAAATACAAATGTTTTTCTATGTTATAAAAATCTGTTCACCATAGAGGAAGAGGTGTTGGAGACAAGACTTGAGGTGTGTGAGGGGAAAGATTACAGATTTGTCAAAGTGCTATAGGGTGTGGAGACTGCTTGTAGTTTTAATTTTATGTGTGTGTCTTTAGAGTACAAACTTAAATCTCTTTATGTGTTGTATAGGGCTTTCAATTGGAAAGGCAGCTGGTCCTATTGTAATCTGGAACTCTTAAGCTATATAAGTTTTTTGTTACTTTGTTTTTAGGGGTGGTAAAAATGCAATATGGTTTGAATAACATGATTCTGATTGTGAAAGCTAAGCCTCTAAACAAGCCAGTTCCTGCAATTTAATGTTCAATTACTTCTTGATTAAACTAGTGTACTTTCTTCAGATGTTATCTTGTGCCTCTAATTTAGTGAACAGTGAGATGGCTTTTTCTTTTAATTTCTTGCATGTATTGCTACATAGTCCAAAAGTTGCCTCATAAATATCTAATTGACAATTAGCATTTCATTTGTGTGCCTTCATGCTGCCGGTTTCACATATAAAACACTTATTTACAGCATATTTTGTGAAATATTTCTTCTGGAGACTCTACCCCAATGTCTGTCACCTTGTCCTGCACTCATTGCTGGTTATGTGAGGAAAGCTGCCGAATGCAGGGTAGCATGGGAACTGCTCCCTTTCCTAGCACAAGTACTGGATTGAGTCAGACCCAGGCAAGGCTTTGGGTGGAAGACTTCTAAGGTTTCAAAAATGGCTTCTGATTAGAGGTTGAGTTTATATTATTTTATAGTATAGAATTTAATAACAACTTTTGTTATTTATGTTTTTTGCATTCCTGTAGAAACTGGGATATTACAAACAATCCCTGTGATGTTGCAAAGCTGGGTAAAAAGAGTATTTTCAAAGAAGTTACGTTACTTATTTCATCAGCAATTTGAAGTATTCTTACTGCTCATTTGACCAGGAATTCAGTTAAGAGAAATTCCTGTTATTTAATTTAATTTTTTTCACTTATTATGTGTATTTTTCTTCCTCAGGGAACTCTGCCTCTGGAGTATCTGAACAGTAGTGCTCATTTCAAAGCAGAGAGCGTGTTTACCAATGCTGTTCAGATTCTTGAGCAATTTAAGGTACTAAACATATGGTAAAAAACCCCAACTTACTTGAATAATGGTTGTTGCTATGTGTAAAATAGTTATATGACATATCCTATACATAGTGTGCTAAATGGAAAGGATTTAAACTGAATGCACATTCATTTGATTGAATAGCTGTGAGACTTACCTATCTGAAGAAGCTTGAAAGACTTTAATAAACAAGTTTAGGGTTTTTTTTGTAAGGAGAATGAATAACTTTTTTCTTGGTTCTTAACAAAAATGCTGGTGTTTGTTGGTGTTAATGTAAACCTACTTGCAGTGTGTAGGTAGAATCTGAATGCTGGTACTGGAGAAGGGAAATAATGCCTTTGCAATGGGGGCTGGGAGACAAGGCTTTAAATCAGGGTCAGTACACAAACAGATCACAAAGGTAATAGGCTCCTGTGCATTAAAGAAATTAAATTAGTGGCCTAATTAACTTTCAGCTAATGCTGTTATAGCTGTTGTTTTGCTTTGCAAGTGTTCATCTCTGGCTTCTCAGTCTTGATTCATTTAATATTGGAAATTACATTATGAGAACATGAGTGGTCCAAACAAAAAAGGTTCTATTCAGCTAGGCAGTGGAGTAAGAAACTGTCCAAAATCCCAGTTTTGGCAAGGCATAGAAATGCTCTGAGGGAAAACTGTCCTCCACAGATAGAAGCTGAGACATGAAAGAACTGTTATCCTGTCTGGAAATCCATGTCATGATAGTGAAACAATGAACTAGCATGAGATGACCTGAAGAGATCAGCACCTTGAGCATCTTCTGTCCCGTTGTGAATTGCAGCTTCACAAAGGTGTAGATATCAGGGTATCAGTGTCAGCAGCAGAATCGCTTTCAAAAATATGATGCAAAGCTGGCATGTAACAGGGAAAGTGACTGATGGGGTTGGATGTGAAGTTTGAAGCATGCTGATATCTCCTCTGCAGTTGGCAGACCTCTGCTTTAAGAATTAAGGATGTGACTCAGATCTTTTTCACTTAAATGGGTATCTGGGAGGTTATTGAAAAAAAGAAGTAGTTCTGCTTCTCCTTGCCTTTGAGCTTACTTTTATTCTGTTGTTCTGTAGTGCTAGGTTATCTTTGTTGTTGTTGTTGGCTTGTTTCTGGCATTGTATTGAAACGATCCCGTCTGAATTTCCTTCGTGTTTCTTTGCTGAAGCGGAAGTAGTGCACTGGCTTAGACATGCCAAGTGGATTTTTACTTTTCCTGTGAGGGACTGACCTCACCACAATTTGAGCTCCCTGGAGATGATGTTGCCTTGGATGGATAGGATGAAATGTGTGGGTTGCTACTTTCAGCTGTCAGGTTTTACAAATAGTGTGCCTAGGAAGTTCCTGACTGCACATTATGCCAACAGTCAGACTTGAGTCAGGCAGCTGCAGGAGGCCTTAAAGATGTTTTGGAGGACCTTGGACAAAGTGGCTCTGATGGCATCAAAGCCTTCTATTTTTGTCCATGTGCGGGTTAATTGATTTAACAGCATTGCTTTGGTGGTGTTTGCTGCAGTGTACTGGTGCCTGTCTGGCATAAATGGTGCTGGTTTCATTGAGAGAGGTTGTCACTGAAGCCTGGTAGCAGTTCTAGCCATATCTTCCTTTTATCCTGCAAACTGTAGAAGTCCTTCTGAGAAAAACAGTGGCTGGAGCATGGTTTATTTTATTTACTTTAGAGCAGGTCTGAATTTCCAGGAACTCAGAGGAGTTGCACATACTGGAGTATAACACCCAGTTTCATGGACAGTATGTTGACACTGTGATTTCATTCTTTTTCCAAAATCTTAGAAATCATCTGTGATTTTTTGTAGCTGAATTCCTGATACAATTTTTAGTCTTGTTGCAACTTGCATGTAATGATTTAATGCTCTTTTATGCAGGTTAAGATGAGTCAGAAAAAGGAAACTACATTTTCATTTCTGTTCACACCATTCAAGTAAGTGTCTGTAAAAACTATGTATATTTTACCTGATTGTCTTATCACTTACTTTGGTATTTCAGTGAGCTGCAACAATACATTCTCTTAAGTCTTTTTTTAAATGATAGTGTTTATCTGACTATGAAACTTTGCACTAGAACTCTATGCAATTAACTGCTACTTCTCACCAGAACTGTAAAATAGACTTATTTTTTAAAATCTATTCCTTACATATTATTTTCCATTAAGGGTTGTTTGTCTAAGCTTTTTTTGACAGTATAGCGATATAGATTGCACAGTAATTTTCACTGTGGTTTTTTTTTTTGCTATGGTTTTTTCAGCATTCTTTGGGAGATAAAAGTCCCTATAGGATCAGGAAATGCAATCTGTTCTAGTTTGTATACATGTAGAAGTTGAACTAAGGATTGTTTGTTCTGTGATTTAAATTCTAATGAAGAATAAATAAAATACAGTGCATCCAGAAAAGAACCTTACAATGTTTAGAATTTGTGTTGCCTAGTCTTAGTGTTTCCAGGGCTGTGAGGGAGTCTTTGCAGTGATTTGTGTATCTGGGAACTCTGTTCTAGTGTATGGAACAGTTACTGTCCCACTCACCCTTCTGTCTTATCTAATTAAAGGTGCTTTTTCCTTTTCCTTTCTTCTGTAAAGGTTTTTAAAAGCTTTGCCATGGGTGCACATGATAGTGTTCAGTTCTGCTCTCAGTTTGTGGGGTGCTCCAAAAATGCCTTGTCACCAGGAGCAGCTGTTTTCCTTTGGGAAATAGAACTGATGTTAATTAAGATCTTTAAATCATAGCAGCAGTAAAAGGTACTCGAGTCGCTTCCTGAGAAGTCTGTTTATTGTTAAAGATGATTGCTGTCTGTCTGAACAGACATTTACTGTGTTATTTTATACCTCTAGCTCCTTCAAAGGGAAAGATTCGAGACAGTCTGTGAGACACGAGTCAAGTTAACATTGGGCACATAATGAATCTTTTAGAACAAATTCTGAATAAGAATCACAGTTGCATTATCAAATAATTTACTGATCTGTATGAAATAAAATGCCCATATGGAAAGGATGGCCAATCCTCTTTGATAAGTAACTATTAGTTTGATTTCACAGCTCTTTAAATTTTACCTTTCCTTGAGAAATAAGATTGATCCTATAAAATAGGATGTGCTTTTCTTAATGCTATATTTATCTTTAAAGGAACTAAGTATTACCGATTGCTTTATGGATTGGTGTCTTTTCCTGTTTTATGATATATCGGATTGTTTTAAGTGGAAATGCCAGAAACATTTATCACTTTGAAAATGCAGCTAAAACTTGGTATAAACATATTGTTACTTTGGTATGGTCCACTGCAAAAATAAGTTTATTTTCTTTAGATACTCCTCAATTTTTTTCTGAATCAGAATTTGGATTAATAGTTCTTCCAGGGAAGGTTTTTATTTGAGACCAAAATAATTCCTTGGATGTGTAAATGTCATGGATGGAGTGATGCACCTCACTCATCAGAGAGAAGTAATAACACATTCATTGATATGAAACAGCTGTTTCACAATGTTTGCTAGTAAATGTGACAGTGGTTAACAAGATTCAGTGGCAAGGTACACTTGATTATTTACTGCGTGGAGGATGGGTCAGAAAAAGCTGTCATGGAGACCCTCCTGTTGAGTTGTGAGGTTCAGAAAAGACCCCCTGACATTCTAACCTCCTTCTCAGAAGGAGTTTAGGTGCAGCTGGGTCCATACTTAGTCCCAGACTTGGTCAGTGGTTTGTGTCTAAAGGATTATACGTGCACAAACAAACCTTTGTGTTAGTTAGCTAAGATTCTAAGTTTTCCGTGCTATTAATCACTTGCCAAGGGTCTCTTGTGGCAAGGAATTTGTCAGCCTCGAGGAACAGCCGATGGGGCTGAGGGAGGCAGGGAATCCACTGCCACAGTGAATTGCCTTACAGGAGATTCCTGTGCTCACGTGTTGTGGGGGTGAAGACTTTCTTTGTTGCTTCAAGATGATGCTGTTTATTCGTTCTAGGAAAGCAGAAAAAGACTCATACCACAGATGGTCACACATTAATGTAAATACTCACCCACAGTGTGCTGGGATGGGGGTAGTTTGGCCAGATTCTGATTAGTCTTCACAGCTCTCCTTGATTTTTAAAACTTGGCTTATGTCTGGGAAGCTACCAAAGTCTTGTCCAACCTGTTACTAATAGTTGGGATGAAGTGGCTGAACACAAACTTAAGCAGATGAGTAACTTCCTAGTACTCCAACTTGCAGGAACCGAAGGAAGACCTGACATAGTTGCAGGCATGAGCTATCTACAGATCCATCCCCTTGTTCACGTGCAGATGACTCAATGTGTGTGCAGTGAACACAAGCCTAAACTTCAGCTGCAGGTGCATGGTCTGATGCATTAGTGTAAGGCAAACTACATCTGCTCTTCAAACAAATTATGCTTGAATCTGAATGAGATGGAGAGGGAAAGGCATGTATCCCCTTCTGCTGTCTTTGCTGAGATGCTTTTTTGGTGGTAGATAAAATGGTGTAGAAGACTATGGTTACTTTTTCAGGGGAAGTTAAAAATGCAAAGGTGGGATACCTGCCTCCTGTCCGGAGCAAGAGATGTCTTGGTATGCTGTGCTACATTTCAGAGCAATTGGTAATTGTGTGGAGGTTGTGTTTCTGCATAGCTGTATTCTATTGGGACTTGTCAGCCCAGGTTTAATGTCAGGTTTGACCCCTGATCTGTATTAACCTATGGTTGGCCTTACCCGCTGCTGCAGCTGAGCACAGTTCCGTGCTGTGTTTCTGTCCTTTCATTCAGACACAAATAACTTCTTCCACCTCTGTTCATTTTCAGTTGTACATAGGAGTTATATCCTTTTTTAATCCTTCTGGTGCCTGAAATACGTAACTTGAAGCTCAGGAAGTGTGTGCTCCAGCACATAATGCTTTTTTCCTTCATAGTTTATTGGAGGTCAGTGAAGTGTAATTCATGTGTGAAGTGCTTTGGGATCATGAAGTTATGTAGAAAATTTTAGATATTTTGTTTGTGACTATTACAGATTCTGTGTTATTTCAGCAACTTGATGACCTGAAAATGAACAAAGATATCTCTAAGAACTGAATTTCTTAAATTACTTAAATTAAAGATGTAGTTGAATAAAGTCCGTATAATAGAAACATAAATATGAGCTCCAGAAGAAATCTGAGTCTAGAATTTCAGATTTAGACAATCTGGTTTTAGAGACATTGATGCAATTGCTAATGGATGTGTCGTTTTTTGGAGGGGGGGAGAGGAGAGGATATATTCACAAACAATGTGTTCTGTAGAAATTGCAACTTAACAAAAACCTGAACTTAATTTTTCAGTCAGAAATAGTATTAAAAGATTTCTTTTAATATTCTGAGGGGAAACCCCTGTTTTCTAGTTTGATTTTCAGGTGTTTTATTACTGAGTGAATAGAAACCTGTTCATGACCTTCAGCTGCAATGACTCAAAAACTAGTGTTTGAGTTGTATGTTGAATATATTGCACTAAAACCATTAAGCTAGTTCACATATATATATATACATGGATAAAATAAGCCTATTTTTAAAGTGTTGGCAACAGAGGAAGAGTATTGAATTGATATACAGCTTCTGATTTCCACAGGGAATCTCATCCCTAGCAGAAGTGTGGCTGGCACAGGGGACAGGAAATGAAGGAGGCCAGTAGATATGTGCCCTTTCCTACTTGGATCTAAATTGTATCTCTCTCTGAAATCCATCTGTCAGGTGTATAATGATGAGAAGGAGGATGGAGCTGATCATTGTGTTATGTAATAGAAACTTCAGTAGTGTCTACTTGACCAGTCTTGAGGCAGGTTAGAGTTTGGAAAGCTCTATCTATTAATAAGGATGTGTCTGGCTGCCTGTAATGCCATTTTTGCTTTATCAAAGTGCCTTCATCAAGGAACAAATCTGGGTAAAAGTGTATCTTGAGGGTACTTGTGAAACCGTTGAGAATACATTTCAGAAAATCAGCTCCAGGTGTCTGATTCTGCAAGGCAAGGTGCACAGCCTGCTCCCAGGGGAGTGAATGTGCAAGAGCAGAGCAGTATCCCTTGCTGATATTGAATACTTACCTGCAGTTCCGGTTGGATATATGAAAGAAGTTACTATCTGAAAATTTGTTTCCTTCCCACTTCCTTTCTCTCCCTACCTTTTCTTCTCAACTACAAAAGACATATTTTCAAAACCCATTTGCTTAGCAAAATCAGAGGCTTTTCTCGGATTTCTGAGAAGAAAAGCACAATGCTTTGACCTTTATGTGTAAGAAAAGTAGGTGCCAAGATACCAGATGCTTTGAAGGAAGTGAGAGGACAAATCTGAAGACTGCTGACAGAGGAAAACTGATGTCCAGCATAGTGAACTATCTTCGCTTTCTGACCATTTGATGTACCTTAGGGCAACTGCCAAGCTGGCACAGCTCAAAGACCGGTGTGCCAAGGGGCCAGATGCTACTGTTGCAAAATCATTCCCAAAGTTGGCATCTCTGGGCTGTGGAAGTAATCCTACAAGAAGTATCAGAAGGACAGTGTAGTGTGGTGAGTAAACGGTGCATCAGTGTTGCCCTAAAAGCCACGTAACCAATTAATGCAATTTGATTGTCCCAAAGGGTATAAGAGATTTAAGATACTAAATTACACGAAAGCACGGGAGTCCTTTTGCATAGTGCTGGTATACATAGTACTTCCAGGGATGGCTGTGCTTCCAGCTGTTCAGGTTCTGGTGCCTCACAGTAAGATGGCAGGAGCAGTAGTTTAAGAACCACCATACAGAAAAAAGTCCAAGAGATGAACAGCTAAAGTACGATCAGTGCTTGCTTACCACTAGCTGTGCTTTTTTATTGAATGTCTTGAAATTTATATCAGTAATGGTTGGGGGTTTTTTAGCAGCAGATAGAAACTTGACTTTAAATAAGATACTCAAGCTATCTTCTCGTGTATGAAAAATCTCATACCACCTTATGCTGCATTTTTAAAGTAACCTAATTGTCTGAATACTACATATTAATCATCCCAAATAATTATTTTTGTGTGCATAATCAAGTTATAACTTGCATATTTATATGGACAGTCACTGCATTTCTAATGTGCAGTGTACAGCTATTAAATAAAAATATACTTCTCACCATAAGAAAATGTAACTCTTCCTTTGCTCTACCTTCTAGTATGAATTGAGATGTAACTCCCTTAAACATTTGTATGGATTTGGTGCAAGGAAGTATCAATCATGTAGAGACCGAGTCTTTCCACATAATTGCACATTATGTATTTTGTCAGTGATAGAAAAGGAAATAGACTGTAGAGTGTCTTTGAAGATTACAGAAACTTCAAAAAAATGCCATGTGCACAAATACCTCTCTTTTCTTCCTTTCTCTGATGACTGGAGATACAGCACTACATTGTTCCCTCTGTCTGATGGCCTTTCAAAACTTAAATAATAGATATTCCCACAAAATTGACATTTGGATCAAAGTGAAGCGATTTCTTTTCCACCACTGAGTGAGGCAGGGTTCCTTAAGATGTCACTACATCCTTTGAAACATACTATTCTTGTTTTGTTTAAATAAGTTACATTTATTGAAATAACTGGTAATATGTAAGATATTTGTGGTACATGTGATTATGCTTGTAAGAGCAAACATTAAGGATTGAATGCCAAGAGGAAAGGGTAAAAATACTGCAGTAGGGAAGGATAGTCTAATAGTGATTATTCTTCCTGCACGTTTGTTGGAACACTGTGTCTTCAGAGGACCTTTTATTTAGCAGAAGCACTGATTTATCTGCAAAGTGATTTCAGCCCCTTTATTCTGTGGTCAAGAATGAAGGACAGCAGCTTCTATCAATTCCAAGTGAACCCTGGAAAGGCAGCCAGCCTTTTGCTTTCTCCACTTTGTCCCCATTGTGTTATGAGGTGTGAATCTCTTCATAAGGCTGCTGCTGAGACTGCTGGTACAAGCAGGCCAGTGTGGGCACCTTGAGCCTGCTGGTGTTGGGAGGCAGACTGGCAGCCCTCTCCCCTCCACCCTTGGCTTTAAGGACCTGTGCATGTACATCAAAAAACAGAACTGCAGTGCTGTAGAGACAAAGTGCTCAAATGAAAATAATGGCTTTGTATTATTTTTTACAAAAAGCCCTCCCGATTAAATAGTATAGGTATTATCTCTTCAGGGAGAAATCAATGCTTGTTCTTTGGCAAAAATGTCAGCTTCTCTCTCACTGAATGGGCCATGTCTGAAGCACTCTGCTGCTTAGGGAGGATGCAATCCTCTTAGAAGGCAGACATCCTGCTGGTCTTGAGTTTCAGAAGTGCACTCGGGAGCTTTTAGTTTGTACATGAAAAGCTAAAGGCAGCGGATTCTGCGCAGGAGGACTGGATGTAATTGGATTTACTGTAAAGTAGGAAGTAGGTAAGGTCTTTAGAAGGAGCTAAAAGGCTGGTGTATAAGATAAAATATCACGAGATTTATGTATATTTCTCTATTTCCTTGTATTATAAATCCTTTTGGCCTTTTCTTGGAACTTGTGAGGCTTCATGTAATGAGGGTGAGGGAGGATGTGCAGCAGGTGGCAGGAGGGGATGGACAGAGAATGCTCTGCTCCGGGGCATGAGGTGAGGGGCAGAGTACAGGGCTCTTTCTGGATCTCAGTAAGAAAGGCCCAATAACAAATAGCTTAATAAAATAGCTGCTTTAATAATATAAAATAAACAGAAGAATACAGATAGCAAGTAAATAGTACGTCCCTTCAGATGCTGGGTACCCTGTGTTCGTGGAGCATTGGATCAGTTTTCTGATGTTGCAACACAGGTGCTGGCTGTGGAGAAGTTCCCTTGTTTTGGTCATTCAAGCTGCTATATGATTTTATATAAAGAAATCAACTCTGGTGATAATTTCTACTGTCAGACAGTATGGAGGTTCACATGAGAACTTCCTGCAACCCTTACACACACGAGGACAGGCAGGCAGTGTAATCCCTGTTACAGCGTGGGAGCTGCCTGCAGGCTCATCTGTTCCTACCAGCTGACTGGGTTTGTCCCGTGGCCGAGGTATTTGGGCACCACAGGCCTGGGCCTGCTGAGGGTAACTGCTATGTGGATCATGGACTCCTTGATGTACAGTGGTCTCCTGGTCAGGATCAGTACAGGTGCTCTCCCAGATGTGTTTTGGTGGCCATGGGGCCCTGCAGCACAAACTGCGTGCTCTGGATGCAGCTGGTTGAAAAATGGTCACGCAGGTTTAGGATTGGCATGTAGGACTGTGGAGCAGAGGAGGAGCTGTGGTATCACGCTACATAGCCACAACGCTGCAGATACCTAGATCCAGCTCACTGTCATAAATCATACATAAGTCATTGACATAAATCATCATGTATCTTGCAGAGGTGAGGGCTCACTTGCAGCATTGGCAGGGTGTTGTTATTTAGAGTCAGCACATATCCTTCCCATGTAGTACTAAAATAGAAGAGACTTTAAAAATGGTGCCTTTCTTTTCCTTCAAGGATCTTCCACCTTCCCTGAAAAGCAGTTTCCCTTTCCAAGGCTGCAGCATCATGTCCTGCTATGGCTTTCTGGACAAACCCCCTGCTCCTGTAAGATCCCGGCATCCAGCTTCTCTCTTCTGCTTTAAGGGGGGCAGAGGGACAATTTCATTGTGGCCTCCTCCCTTCTGGCCTCTGGTTTTCTGAAGCCCTTGCTATGGTAGTTTACATGCAAAATATGCTGTGTGCAGCCCAGTTACCTTAATTGCTTCTCTGTTCAGTGAATTGGCAGCTGGCAGTTTAGTTGTCAGCTCCTTTTTCTCTCATCTTTGTTATCTAAAGGATTTACATAAATATCCTAAGGCACTTTGCTGTTGAATATGCTACATCAGGGATTCTGATTTGTGAATATTAAAGGCTATTTTAATTCCTCAGACTTGACAGTCCAGGGTTAGAGCATTAGCAGTCAGACCATTTCCTGCGAGTTCACTGACGTTCCACTGTCCTCTGCATGTTTGTGAATCTGATGAATACAAAAGCATAAATGTACTGACGGGCTTTTGCAATGCAGCAGTAAATATACTTTTTGCTACCTTTGGCCTGTGGAAGTGTGTGTGTCCTCCTTTCATTTCATTATGCTTTAAAGAAGAAAAACCTCAGAAACTTAAAGGAACCTCTTACTGACTTTCTTACTCCTTTTCTTTCTTTTGGAGTGCCAGCAGTGCTTTTTAATGCATCTTAAAAGAAAAAGGAAAACTGAGTTGCAAAGATAACTGACTACAACCCTACAACTAGACTACCTGACTAAAACTTTAATACAGGAGTCAGAAAATCCAGAAATACAAAAACCCAGTTGAAATTTAGACCCTCCAAAACTGAAACTCCTGGCAGTGGAACAGCAGGAGCAAAGAGATTAGATTAAGTTGGGAGAGGGAATATTGTGGGTTCCATGCTTTATGAAGCTGTAATGAACCCTTTAGTGTAGGTTTATGTAGAGCACTTTTTCTTTTAAAAAGCACAACTTTAGCATACTAAAACTATAGCTGTAATTTTTAAAATCTGTAATCAACATGCATCTCCTAGTTATGAAAATCAAGTTTTTTAGGACTTGCCTCTTTTAGCAGCTTACCTGGAAATATTTTAATAAACAAGTAAAATTAAGGCCATCTAAACAGATTAAGGATCACTGAGTTACCCACTAAATTGTTTAATCTTTGAAGCTTCACTCTTTGATCAAAACTAAAAGGATTGTCTCTGTATCTCATAGTATGTGCTTTCAGTCTGTCTTTGGCAGATACTGTAAAATAGTTCTTTCTTCTGAAAAGGCGCATCTAAAGAACTGGAGTAGAACACATTTTGAAAATGGGAAAAAATTGGCTTCTGGCCATTGAAATTCATGTAAATAAGTAATTTGGTGAGATCCATAGAACTGTAACAGTTTTCTTTTTCCTGATCATTGCCCCAGGTAACACCATGTACTCTGTATTGCACAGCAAGTTCAGCAGAAAGTAAATATCATCGTTCCAGACTTTGATTTTTGAAATATTTATTTGGTCAAGTTTTCCACATTTTGTTGAATGACTTTGCATCCCTTGCCACTCATTGTCTTTCTGATTGTTCTCTGCTATTGACGAAGTGGGAAGGTTTTCTCATATGCATTTCATTCTGCTCCTACAAGACTGTGCACAGTACTATGAAAAGAAACAGGAGAATTACAAAGTTGGGTTCATTTGTGATTGCACTGTCATCAATATTAAATCTCTTCACTCATGGATTGACTCATGGATTGCTAACTGGGGCGAATTTGGTGTAGAACAGAAATAAGTGTGCAATCATGTTTTTGCTACGTTAATAGTGTTGAATGCAAGATCTGTGTCTCTACTCTCCCATTACCCACCTGATGCTTTCTCAGGTGCCCTCTCTGTTGTGCACTGGGAATGTTTGAAGGCAGCTCTCGTGGGAGACTGCATTTTTGAAGCCTGTTGCTGCACTGGCTTAGTTGCTTTTGAATAGCAGCCCTGCAAAAACGTCAGGCCAGTCTTACATCTGCACTTTCAAGATGACATTTTGCCAGCAGTGGATCAAATTATTGCTTTGTGGATCAAAGCAGTAACAGTGGGTCCTGTAAGTACAATTTCAGGTGCTAGCTGAACTGCTGGAGTGGAAGCCATCTCTTCTCTGTAGTATGGCTCTCTCACAGCGGGATGTGTGGCAACAGAGTTTGAACGTACTCAGCTGATTCTGTTGCTGGCAATTTTCTCCCAATGGTGGGAGAGAGCAGAGAGGCACTGACACCTGCCCCCAGCAGTGTCTGGATGGCAGAGGCCTTGGATGCTCTGCAGCGTGGATCGTGCCCATAAAGATGGGCAACTTCATCCTGGGTGATTTATTTCAGGCTGCAAGTTACTGAGTTACCAGGGATCTTCTTTCTAGAGAAGAGGACAAGAACCTATAATTACTCAGCATTTTGGTAGAATAGGTTGCTGGAATTGTTTGGACAGTGTCAGTCTGCTGGCTCTTTTACTGCTAACAATTCTGGAGTAAGGAATTTCATAGCAGAGCAAGCAAGAAGCTCTGCTTTATATGGTGTTCAGAAAAAGGTCACCTATACAAAATCCTATCAGGCTTTATTGAAATGCTTGCTCCATCATGGCCTTGTCACAAGGGTCAAGGGATGTGTGTCCATCTCCTTTAGCTTTTCAGTTTTGCATCAACCGGAGGAGCTGCTGCTTTCCTCCCCATCTCCCAGATAGCCAATATAAATAGGTAGAAGACTGCTGAACAGCTGCTTCTGATTTGCTGCTGGATAAGTGTCATAGAAATGTGATCATTGTCTTTTGCAAATCTTGCCAGTCTCAAAGAGTTGTAGGATGCACAGTATTTTCTTTTTTTCCGATGGGGAGAGTGAAAAGGCAGTGACAGAAGGGTGGAGATGTGCGAGAGCTGACATAGTCAGGTACATGGGGTTTGTGTGTATAGTGAAGCAGCTGAAATAAATTTGTTTTCATCTGACAGTGAGCTTGGCGAAGATCTCAGTCTTTCTCTTTGTACATTTCATCTACAGGTCTGTGATGCTTCCTTGACTTTCATTATTAAATCTGCAGCATTTTAACTGTTCAACTAACGCAGACACGAAGGGGTTACTTTTTATAGTAGAATTCTGGAAAATTTCCTGTGCAATAAAATTACCATAAATCTTTACCCAAATAACCAGGCATAATAAAATTAACAAACTAGCAGTGGTAGATACAGATGTATTTGCAAGGCATCTCCTTCTGTTCTGAGATTTTTTTATTTCATGGTTTGACTGCAGCATGCTATCTATGCCGTTGGGGATGGTAATTTCTGTAGTGTGATGATAAACAAGACTCATTGGCCAAAGAGAGATCCCTTTGACATTGCTATGGTGAATGTGCTTCATCACAGTCTTGTTGTGAATTGCTGTCAAATAGCTTAGCTTATATGAAGCATGAATGATGTGCTGGAAAGATTAATTTTGTCAGGTATACCTATGACAAGGGTAACTAACATCTCAGAAGGGAGAGTTTACAAGCACTTGCATGATTAGCCCAATCATCTTGTTTCATAATTAATTATGTTTAATCATGGATGAAGCTGTGATTTCTGTCTGGAACCAGGAAGTTAATCTCTGATAGCCATAATGAAAAATAAAGTTACTCTTCCAGAACCACCATCATTTTCTGTGAAGAATGTAATCTTAAGTCTTTAGAATTCTGATGGTATTGTGAATGCGTGTGTGTTTATAATCTATGTGACCATGGAGTTCTTGTTTTTTTCTTTCGAGTTAAACCTCTGAGTACTACACTTTTCAGTGCATGTGTTTTGCAATACTTTTAAGAAGGGGAAGAGTTGAGTCCACTGACTGAATTCTCTTTGTGTGTGTCTCTTAATAAGACAGGTATTTTTGTGTTATGGAAAAAGGCCTTGGATTTTACTAGTCAAGACTATTCATCTTGGATTTGTTAGAACCGGACTTTGATGATGGCTAGCTGGCAAGAGCACATACCTGTACACTGTAGTTTTCCTTCTAGAGTTCAGAATCTTTCTAATAATGATCAGTAAATTCACTTCGTTACTATTAACATTGCTTGCATGGATGTGTGTATTAAGGGACCTTGAGAATACATTGACATTTGCTAGTGCCGCTGGGATGCTGTATAGTAAAACACAGGGAAATAACTCTCATCAGTTTTTTATTTCCTAACACTGTCTTCTACTGGAGACCTTTAAAATAGTTTAAGTTAAAATCAAGTGGTGCTAAGAACAGTTCAAGCTTTAACTTCTCAAATTTAAATTTTCTTTGTGTTTTTTTTTTTTTCAGTAAGTCTCATAGATTTTATAGAAGCACCATTTCTAAAGTCCATGGGGTTTTTTTCATAGGCAACTTTCCACATCTGTTCATGGCTTGTCTTTGTCTCTATGCTTTCTGCTACATCTAGATTTCTTTTGAATCTCTCATCTACTTTGTCAGCTTCAGGAAGTGAATCAGTGTCCTCAATGGATGATAAACTGCTTATGGTGAACTATGCCCATTCTTTAATTGAGGGATTATCAGAGTATTTGGTAACCTTTTTCCACTGGTATAAAATACAAAAATTCTTTAATCACTTCTTTGCTTCTGTGTTTAATACAGAAGTAAAAAATATCTTTAGGTAATGATCAGTCCTTGCATTTTCATAGTTATATATGAATAGTCCTTAGTTTCGGGTGAAATTCATAAATTTTACAAAAACAATTGTTAGACAATTGTAAATTCAACCTCTTGAAAATTATATATATGGAAGTAAGGTAAAATGTATGTTATGATGTTAGCTATTGAAAATTAACAATGCACCTGCCAATGGTAACCCCATTTGACAAAATAATTGCTTTCAGTGTTTGACTTACTCAAAATTTTAGTGTTTGAAAACCCCATTTATTCTGTTACTAGGTGCTGTCCTCTAAGAAGGAATAGGTGAAGACTATTGTTCATTAATAATATAATGATTCATTGAGAATAAAAAGATAATAAGTGGGTTATAGCTAAATGACTAAAGATATGAAGTAAAATATAATTTTGGCTTGGAAGAAATTTGCATTGAATATCACAAGGCTGGAATTCACAGAAAACAGTGTGTGAAAAACAATAAAAATGAGACAGGGAACATAGGAACATCTTGAATGTGTTTAAGTCCTAAATAAAACTTCTGAATATTTATTCCAAATTTTTTTATAATCCTTACCTAAAAGCTAAGATATCTTTTTTTTTTGTTTTGTCCTCCTCCAAATAATCTCCACACATGGTGAAACTCCTACCTTGAGTGGGTGTTTTACTCCCTTTTCTCTACCAAACAACTTAGCAAAATTTGAGTGCCACAGATTTCCTTGAGGCCGTGCTTGGATCTGGTTTGCCTCCTTTAAGAATTGTTTCTAATTGTAGCCCTCAGCCTGTGGAGATGTAAGGATGGCTTCCATAGGGACATGTCGTGAAGCTGCAGAAAACAACCAATGTTCACTTTGCTATTTTTCAAGTCTGGTTTCTAAAATCCTTTGTTTTCCCCTCAAAGTTAAGGTGATCAAACTCTTACCATGACCTTGTGATCATCTTTTTCTCCTTTTTTCCTTTTCCATGGGACCTTTCTTCCTATTTGTTTATAGATATCATCCTTCAATTCTTTTCTAGATTGAAAAGAGACAAACATTTTCTTAATACAGTTACTTACTCTTCTCAAAAGTAAGAGTAATTGCTGTTCCAATAATTCAGTGTTTTGGAAGATTCCTGCATAATACTGCTGTGCTCTGAACGTAATGAAATGGCATCAAAATATACCAGGATGTTACTACTAATAAAAATTCGGGTTTTTCGAGCACAGAATACTTGTAATCTATTTCATGGCTTAAAGGATGGTATGTATGTATGTATTCCCAATGTATCAACTGCTGTATCAGCCTATTGACTGGGTCGTAGGCAAAAGTGATTCATAGCTGTTTGGGAGCTGCAGGAATGAGCACTTCCGTGCAGCAGCTGCGTGAAATCAAGACCTGCCCCCGTGGTTCAGCTGAGTGACCACACAGGCAACTGCTGCTGATTTAAATGGTGGGAGTGACCTGGTTTGGCACTGCCTGAAACGTGAGGTTGGTGGTTGTGTATGAGGTGTGAGGGAGAGAGGCATGCAACTGGGCCATCTTGTGCCATGGATGCTGAGAGCTGGTGCTGTGCCACTGCCATGCTGTGGAAGATGTGAAGGAAACCTGCTGTATGCATTCACTGGCTGCAGAAAGCTGTGACCCGTGGTGGTTTGCCTGTGGTGCCTAGAGCAATAGTGACTGTGTTGTGGCTCACAACTTATGCAGGGTAAGCCTGGGATTCTCAGGCCTGCTGCTGTCCCTAAACTGGAAGGAAAATGGTACAGGAGAAACAGCTTCTTCTCCTTTCGTTTGATGGAGTTTGGTTGACTGGCTTGTTTGTCCTTGTTACTACATTCTGTAAGGGAAGAATGGTAGCAGTTGTTTAGGTTGATGATCAAATTCATTAAAATCAAAGAGATTTTTATCACTGACCTCAGTGTAGCCAGGTAACTGTGTTAGCCCCTGCTCTGGGGACTCCGCTAATAGCTCCTTGTGTAACAGGAGACAAGGTCATACTTTCTAAAGAGAGGATTGTTGGGCATCGTCTACTGTTAGCGTGGAACCTAAGGAAATAATCCAATGCCATCTTATAAACTGCTTACAGCCATATTCAAATCAGTTAAATCGCTTAAATTTTGTATGTGCCATGCTTCTTGTCCAGAGCAATGGTCAATGATAATGCACAAGGGAGATAATTCTCAGCAGTATTACTTGGGATCAGCTACATAAAAGAAATGTCTATTAATGCAAAGATTTTGAGATAAGTTAAAAAGCAGCTGTGTTGACTTGTGTGAAAATGAATGCAGAGAAATAGATTAGTCTTAATTACCTAATTGCTTCTAATGAAGTTCAGAATATTTTGGTTTCATTACAGAGTAATTCTTTTAATTGCAAAGTTAATTTTTTCTGCTCATGAAAAAAAGAAATGTTAATCTCTTTATATTGTTGTACAGACCACTTTCTGATTCTGAACAGATCAACTTGTTAAAAAAAATAAGACTGTATATTCAGCAGCAGAAGTACGATGAAGCGGTAAGTCTGTTTTTGCTATATGTAAATATTTAGTTTACTTTAAATTGAAATGAACTGAGAAATAAAAGTTTTTTCCTTCCTTATGATGCACCTCCCATAATCTCAAAACCCCGCTGTAAGTCTCCAAAATTTTGCATTTTTATGCCAGGTCTAATGAATAATACTGACTTGCTACATTTTTTTCTCATACTTTTAAAATTGTTTGTTACCATTCCATAGTATAATGACACACAGCGTATGTTTTTATTTTCCACAGCGGAAAAGGGTAAATTGAGAGATAAACTGAGGAATGTAGTTCATATTCACACTTTTTAGACTGCTAGTTGCATGAAAAAAAAGTGTGGTATCTTGCACCATCACAGATCCTGCTTTTTTTTGTTCTTTTTCCTGAACCAGCTGTTCTTAGTTTCACTTTCACATTTCAGTGTGTCAGACTGGGAACCATACATAGAATCACGCTTCACAGTTCCAGTATTGTGTTCCTAAGCACTTGCTACTACTCACTGTGTGACAGGGTACTCAATGGGTGCAGTTCATCAGTGCTCGTATTCTGATGTTCACAGGAAGAATGTGTAGAGCTAAATTATACCAAGAAGTCTTTCATTTTAACAGGTTTTTTTCAATTTAACAGGTTTAGTTTGGTCATTGACTTCTGTGTTAAAAAGTACATGAAAATATTGAATATGTAAGATTATATTTAACCTGCCAGATGCATGGAAGAATTCCATTATGTATTAGGGTTCAGTTCTTCTTTCCTAATATGATTCTTAGGGCAATAAATTACTATTTTATGCGTAGGACAGCTAAATCTGTTTTATACTTGTGCCTTTTTACTTGCTTTGTTGTAAATTGGAAATAGTTCAGCTTAAATAAGTGGATTTATTTTGCTGTGGGAGAAGGTTTTCTTTTTTGTTTCTTAATACTTCTACTTGGCTGTCACATTTACTTGTAGGAGACATTTTATACATTTCAGGAATAGAACCTGCAATTTTGTGTTGTTGGTTATATGTAAATTTTACTCCTTGTTTGTTTGAGTGCTCCAGGGGTTCAAGTTCACTCTTGATCACTCACACATCAGACTTGTGCCTGTGCTCTGGTTATCCTCAGCATCCTGTATTGCAATGCAGAAAAATTGTCCTATTCCCAGAAGCTGGGGTGTGGATGATTCTTTGCCTGAACCCTGCAGCTCTTTGCACTGCAAATATGCACTCATAATTGTATAGAATAGATGTCATTTGGGGTGAGTTTGCCCACTGGCAGACTTGTGATCTCTTCAGTAGTTGCTGTACCTTTTTCTGTGTTTGTTGGTTTTGAATCCTAACTGGATACCTGCACATATAAAAAAGTTTCATTGTGTATGTTCAGCTTCTTCTTGTACTCTTCCAAATCCCACAGACGAGCTTCCCATCTTTGGGTAAATCACAGAGGTCAGCGCATCCAAATGATACTCATGGTGAGAAAACTCACAGTCTTTATCATGGTGTCTCCCCAGTGGAGGTATTGAGTGACGGGACCTGTGATTAGATTAGGTACAACCCTTCTTGTTTCCAAATGATTTACGTCCTGAGAGCTACAAGCAGCTGCTTTGTGAATGAATCTGGGACTCCAGTTTAGTCTCTGAATTCACCAGTGGTGCTTGCAGTATCAGGTACTACTGAAGTGGAGAACATCAAACCCCAGGCAGGGAATCCTTCAGGCTGTGGAGAGTGACCATGTTTTAGCTGCATCCATAATCCTCCTCCTACATAAAAGTGCCTTCAGAAGCATGTGACTGTTTTTCAAGGGGATAACTGACACTGGAATATATACAGTCAAATGCTTATGGGAAAACCAAATGGCATGCTTGGTAGCATGTGGTGTTCAAGGTGTGCTATCTGTGTAGCTTTCACCATCATGAAATTAATTAATGAATGTATTTTTCACCATAATGAAATGTAATTTTCATTGTCATGGCCAGGGAGAATGGTGAAGGAGCCAGGTGATGCTTGACTTGATATCCAGCGGTTGGTGCTGGCCAAAACACTCTACCTGAGCATGGAGAGGACACATGTGCCGAGCGTGGTGGAGCTGCTTGAGCTCCAGTTGCTGTCAGCTTGATTTTTGGAATGGGGAGCTCACACTCTTCTAATATGTTGCTGAAATGTTTTGTCTGCCTCCAGGTATCCCTGTGCAAGACCCTGATTAACCTTGCTTTGGAAGGCTTGTCTTACTACCACACGTATGATAGATTATTCCTGGGTCTGAGTATTGCAGTGGGTTTTGTGGGCTGGACGAGTTACGTGATTTTGGTCATTATCAAGGCCCATACCAATTTGACCAAGACTGTCTCAACTAATGAAAAGGTAGGTTGGAAGCATTGAATTATTTTTTTCTACCAGTTTTCAGTATTACATGTGTGCAAAGTGACTCTGTGCAGGATAAGTTGCACACCTTACACTTCTTTTGTAAGGTGTTGAGTTTTCCAGCTACTGTAATCCTGTGTAGTGTTGCTGCTAAATCCATTGATTAGGATCAGTATTCCTAAGCTGTGTGAGTCTGAGTGTGCAGTACTGTGCTTCTTCAGTTTTTCTTCCTACAGCTGTCCATTTGAGATGCTAATGCAAGTGTAAGCAAACAGTGATTTGAAACTATTGAAGGGTCTGTCTTTAACCGGGTTTAAGTTTCCCAAGTTTAATTTTCCCAGGTTTAATTAACCAGGTTTAATTTTCAGCATCAACAGCATTCTGTTGTAATAATAACTGTTTGGAAGAATACAGAATACAGGCTTCCAGTTTCATTGATGTTCTTCACTGTACGGCCAAAAAAACCCCAGCATGTAAATTATTTTGTTCCTGCCCTCTTTGGCAATTTTACATCTGTTCTCAGAAACTGTGCAGTTCAGTCATGGCATTTTTAAAATGTATAGCCTGCTTTGATGGAAGGTGAGCTGTGGTTTCACAGATCAGTGTGCTCTCTTGCTCTTTGAGATTTGCAAGTATGCAGCAGAAGATGTGAAAGATGAAGGAAGCTCTTTTTGACAAGATTATTATGGTTTGATTTTTCAAAGTATAAAATCCTACGAACTTAATTTATTTTCGGTCATTCATCAGGGGAAGAGACCTCACAAAGGTGAATAGGCAAAAAGCTAGCATTTTACTAGAGAAGGATTAAAGCCTGTGGGGGAGGGAAAATTCTCCCAGACTTCAAGAATTTGTTCAGAATAAAAGGAATTGTTTCATTTTGTAATGTAGGTGAGAATGAGCATTCACTTAGCATCTTTACTGCCTTCAATATAATACACTGAGAAAATTCCTATCATGCTATCTTGAGGTTTTTACTACTGGCTGAAATGAGATAGCCTTGACCTTAATGAAAATGCTCAAACAAAATTAAAATGGAAAATATTCATAAGTGCTGTACTGCATGGTTTAGGTTTTCTTTCATCAAGTAACTGAGAGGAAATAATCCAGGATGCATGTTATGTTAGATACAAACAAAATAATTACATTAAATAGACTGAGTATCAGGAATATTAATAACTACATTAAGGAAAAAAATTTGCGTTCTTAGCTGACATAGATTTTAATTTGGTATATTGATTTTACTTGTTGAAGGCAAGTTTTATGCTAGTGACACTGTCAGAAAAAAAAAATTAGATTTCTTAGTTCTTTGTCTGTAGAATTTCTCTTTCCTCAGTTTTCATAAGAGGCCCTTTTCTGTGGAAACCTTTTTAGTGTTCCTGAATACTTAGAGAATCACAATGTGAGGCTAATGCTTCATACACAGAAGTTATTTTGTTTGTAGCTTATATTGGAGCAACGTAAAGAAATTTGCTGAGAGACTAATCTACCATTGACAAATAGCCTCCTGCAAAGCACCACCTTATGAAATCAAGGAGCCTCTGAGTAATGAGACTCCATATCCTGTATATATCATCTTTAAAAGTTTTTGGTTTCTTATGCTGAGTATGAAAAAAAACCCACTTTTTTTTTTCTTTTGGTATAGAATGTTGTTTTGCCTAGCAAGAGGCATAACCTTTTAATCTATTTTAAACATTCACATAAATGCAAATCTGGTTTCCATTTTCAATGCATGACTGACTATATTGGACTCTATAATATTTATGTCGCTATATGGAATAAAATGTTGATTGTGTGTGTTTACTCATTCAGTGATAAATTATATTGTGTGCATATCGTATATATACATATTCATTCTGTCTATATGTCAGCAAATGTAAAATTTAAAACTAATAAAATTGCCCTAGGTCAGCTTTCTATATGACATATCCTTTCTTAGTCTAATGGCATATCTTAGCAAAAATTCTATTTTAAAAATAATTTAGAACTTGCATTTGCTGTCAGTTTAGATCAAGGCAGTTGTACATCAGTTACAGGGAGGGGGAGCCAGGAAAGATGTTAATCCATCTAGGTGAACTGCTAGCTGATTGTCTCTTCTTCTCAGCATATTTAACATAGTTGTGTGTCCGTCTAACTCTTTCAAAAAATTGCCATTTGGGCAGAAGAAAACAGTGTCTTTGTCATTACCTACACTAAAAGCTGCCTTTGCTATGTCAAGCTGTAATACATACAGATAAAATTGTTTATTTAAAACTTGTACATAATCTTCCCTTACCAGTAATTCTTCTGATGTCTGAATGTCCCTGAATAAGGAAAAATAGTTCAATGACCAGATAAAAGGCAGATGCAGAGCGACTGTTTAATGCTTCTCTTTGCACAAACAGGAGATGCTGCCATCTGATGATTAAGGACTGACCTGCCTATCTGAGATAACCCATTTTAAAATTCTTCTTCCCCCTTCCACTCCTTAAGAGTGCTCTCAGTCTGAGAACGTGTTTGTTTGAGTACATAATGTTCTAATCCCATGTCTATTTTTTTTTCTAAGAAAAGCCTAAAGCGGGAGCTGTAGGTTAAATTAAATATAATAACAGTTGTAGCTATGCTACCTTTCAGTGCTGTGCACCACTAGTCCTCTGTTCTATTTTGAAATGGTGAGTTGTTTGAGAAAGGCAATTTCTCCTGTGGAAGATTGGTCACAATCCTCCTTTCGTAGCTGTTCCTAGATCCTGAATAGTTGTGGGTTTTTTCTGGTAGGAGTTAATGCTCAATATTTTCATTTAATTAGTTCTCATACAAATGTCTCAAGCGGAAATATGCTGATGGAATTTCATTAAATGCTTTGACTGTAAGGCTCTGAACTTGAACTGAATAGGTTATATTCTGTTTTTAGAATCTAAATTTGAGAGTTCTTTTTCCCAAAACTCTTAGCATCTCTAACTTCAGATGGATTTCAAGTATCCACTGAGCATAAATAATATTGCATATATTGTGCTCCCGATTGTAGAAGTATGCCTTTCTCATGCAGATTTTACTTCAGGACCTCATGAAGAGATATATTTAGAATTAGATCTTCAAATCCTACTGTTGTTTTTTTTATCTGGCTGACAACTTTGTCTAGAGTTGTGTAGAGACACATGGCAGTTTGTGCGGCTCTGTTAAAATAGCATTTGTTTTACTGTGTAACTAACAAATGGAAAATAGCGTGTAGTTTAAAACATATTATTGCTGTTTCAAGAATGTTTGTCCAAACATTTGTTTTTCAGAAACCTACTGTTCTCTTCTACGGTTTTGCCTCTGCTGGAATGATAATAGCTTTTTTCCTGTTGATTCAAACATGTCCTTGGACATACTATGTATACTGTCTCTTGCCAGTGCCAGTATGGTATGCAGTTGTGAGAGAGTAAGTAAAGAATGCAATTTATTGCTACTGTTTTATAAGACCAGGTCTGGACTTCCTTTTTGTAGAGAATTAAATTTTACCCATAAATTTGGGAGAAAAAGTTAGATACAATTTTATTAAACCTCCTTTAGTGTTTCCTAAGACATTCCAAAAGACTCTGGTTTATATTTCAGTTGATGTAATGAGTAGTGTCCAAACTGGCTGATAAAGCTGCCAATTCTAGAAGATATCTTTTCTATTAGCAAAAATAAAATAAACAATTTCCATGAAAACCATTTTTTTTAGTACTCTTGTAACTGTTGCAAAAGAGTGCTAAAATCTTTACAAATACCTGTAGCAGCTGACTTATTTTGCAAAATGATCCTGCAAAGTGTCAGGTCTGCTGAATACCAGCTACTTTTGGAGAACACATGCTAGTCGCGTTGTGGAATGTGCTTCCGTATTGAAATATATTTGTCTTGTTGGGGTCTCCTTTTGCTTCAGGCCCAAAAATACTTGTTATCTTCTGATTCTATTTACTTTGCTGATCTGCTGGCAATTTGTAGATACCAACTCAGTATTATTCAGAGAATATGAGACCAACTGCAGTTAGATAATGAGCTGTCTCATAAAGCACAGGAAAAACTAACAGGGAAGATTTTTCTCTCACTAAAGCTTCTGAATTTTTCATCAGTTATGACAGACATTAAGCACAACATAACCAAAAATATTCATATACTCAGAGTGAATTGGGGTAGTGAATAATCTGAAGCTTGTCCAAACACTGGTAAAGATGTGCCAAATACGGGAGGAAAAAAGCTGGAGGGTTTTATTGTAGATTTTCTATTGAGTAAAACTGGGCAGAACAATCATCTGGCCATCACCCATGGGGTCTGGGCAGGACCAGCAATACCTCCAACTTTTTTTGTGCTCTGACCCCATCCTTGCCCTGTAAAGGTAAAATTCTATGATATTTCTGGTTTTTTTTTTTTTTAAATGTTATCTTGTTCCATCATTTTGAACAGAATTCCTGTTATTCAAGACCTTGCCACAAATGTTTTGTCACTTCATATTGGTCAATCTATAGGATTCCTCTTGGTTTGTATACTGGGAATTGAAATACTAGTAAGTATTTTATCCTTCTGTGTCAACAGGGTATCTCATTGCTAGTATTCTACCTCTTAAAGGAATTAATGTGTTTGATTTTCAGTCCTTTCTTGGATATTTTTTAATTAGGTCTTCAGCTTTTTCTACCGCTCTGCACTCACCGTTGGCCTTCTTGTCTTTGCCGGCTGGCCAGTGATCACACAGCTGTGGATTCAAGCTAAGGTATTGTATTGCTTTGCGGAAGGTTTTAAATGGTGAACAGCTGGATTGCGTCTTAGGATGTTGGGAGTGCTTTGGAATGCTGCTTTAAATTCCTATTCAGTTATGCTCTTTTTCCAATCTGTCGTAAGCGGATTGGACAGGGAAAAGCAAAGCAAGGGAATTCAATATGATCTGGATAGATCTGTTATACAGCATAGGTAATAAGAGCGCTTAAGAGTTTTGGGGTAGCTATGAGTTAGCTATCAGTTTTCTGTTGTTGATGACTAAAAAATTCTTGACTCAATCATATGAAATGCACATCATTTATCAAACTGTTGCAGTGACTATGGTGTTGACATGTACGATTGGTGAAAGTGTCACCATTTAACTAATATGATCATTTATTAGAAAAAAATACTGAAAATAACTGAAAGGCACTTGTCAATTCATTATTATCTGCAATCATCTGGGACACACTGTTCCTCAGAGGCAGCTTTCTGTATTGTTTTTCCTAAGGAAAAAACCTCCATTTTCATGAAGTGGCACGATATTTAATTTAAGGGACATTTCTTCCATTAATTGATTCCAACATCTCTTATTTCAGGGGATACCTAAAACCTAGGGTTCTGGGATAGAGAAAAGGAGTCAAATTGCTAAGTCTTGCTCTCCAAGAACTGTCAAGATGGAAGCTTGTCTTTGTTAATTTACAATTTTTTGTTCTAGTTGAGTAATCAAGTAACCTGTCTTCAAGCTGGATATGCACAGATGATGTTTTGTAGCATGGAATTTCCTTTCATGAGTATGAATTTGACTTGAGCTTGAAAACTTAAAATGATACAGCTCTTAATGTTTTTAGTTAAATAAACCACCTGGGATAGGGGTTTTTTCTTCCTAGCAAAAAGTTTAGAGAGCTACTTAGATGATTATGGTGGCTAAATCAAATGGCACATAGATGCAAAGACTGGATAATGTTACCGTATTCTCAGAACATTCTCTCTCAATGCTGATTAATTAACTGCTGCAACCTTCTGAGAATATTAGGTTTATGCCTTCCTTCTATAAGGTCAGTTGTCAGATTTCTGGTGCCTGCAATGTGTGTGAAGGCCACGCTCTGAGAAAGTGCTTGTAAGTGTAAACTTAGCTTTAATTATTATTGTCTTTGATGAGATTTTGACAGCTATGTAAATGAAATTCTTTTCTGCATTAAATTGAAGTGTTGTAATACCAATGACCCCATGCTCTTTTTTTTTTTAGGTAATTTTACTCCTGGGTGATGCAGGGTCTTTGATCATGAGAGATGCTGGTAACTGTTAGTAGTTCACTGAAGTATTTCTTTATGATAGACAATTGTCTGTCCACATGACCTCCTTCTTCTTTTAGAGAAGAGCATTGATCTGGGCTCTCCTGTGTGTGCTTCTGGCAATATTTCCGTTAATGCCTGTTGTAGGAAGAGAACCAAACATTCCTCTGGTGTAAGAATCTCATCTTGTTCTTTAAATTTTTTATTCCCTCTTTGATTCAAAATTTAGGCTGCCTTTTGGTATGTGTGAGGAATTGTATTACTGAAAGCTGGCTGAGACAGGAGTTGAAATTCAGAATTTAGATAACATGATTATAGAGACCTCACTTATTCACTAATGAGGATGAGAATAGGCTTTTAATTCTTTTGCCACATCCATTTCTTCTTTGTGTTATTCTGTAATTTCTTGTCGAGGGAAACATTTCTCATAATACAAAAATTTGCACGTTTTACAGGAAAATAAAGGTGATCATTAAAGGAGAAGCTTCAGTGGGGTGCAAATATGGTAAACAGCACAATCATACATGAATAAGAATTCAGTCAAAAGCAATATACTGTTGACAACATCTTTCAGAATTTGTCCATCCAGTTTTGAATAATCTGTCTTTGAATAGCATTCTGTACCTAATGAGATATTCAAGGAAATAAAACAAACAGGATAGGCAGAGCTCTCTTCTTCCTCAGTGTCTCCTGTGTCTCTTCTTTTTCCACTTCTGCTTCTCTGTCCTGAGTCCTTCTTTCTGGTGTTGCTTGTCTGATTTTCTACAGTTGTTGATTTGCATTGTTTTTCTAGTACATCTTTGTTATCTGTCCCTCTCCTCTTGTGAGCCACTCTTTGGTCATAGGAACATTCTCTCATATCTGGATGCAATCCAGGTGATTTGCCTGAAGGGTTAGACTTGTGGTCTCATTGTAGTTACTGCAGAAAGAGTGAATTTACCCTAGACTGCAATGGCTCCTGCTGGCTGGTAGAAGATACCGTGCCTCAGCAGCGCCAGGGTGCCTGATCCTCAGTGAAATATGGGATTTGAGCAGTAATATGTGATTGCAGGTAGAATTATGAGCCCAGATATTTCCAAGATTATTGACATTCTGCCTCAGTATTTTCCACTGTGTTATAAATCTGTCTGTTGAAAATCCTTCTTAGTCTCTATTCTTGGGCACATTAGAAATATTCAGCAGATTTGCTTGGACTGTATTACAGCCTCTCAGCTGTATATACACCTGTATGTATTTCTCCTGGTCCAAACTGAGATTTTTCTATTCTTTAGAATGTATGTGCACAGCTCAGAAATCAAAATGGAATTAAATTGCCATCAGATCTTCCCCTCTGACACTTCTTTATATACACCTTGCCCAGGCTGTATATCTTTCTATTTATTCTTCTGATGAAACATTGTACCTTTGAAACACTGTGTTTGTCTGAAACTTTTCAAGGGAGTTTTGAAGCTGGAAAGGCTTGAAGCAGCAATTAAAAATATACGTATTTATGACACTTCAGGATGTTGAAGATAAGTCAGTGCTGGGGGAGAAGATACAAGAGGGAGAAATCAGAATGCCAGTGAGAAATAGGTGCTTCTGTTCTTGAGCAGTGGCACTATCTGTCAAGTCAGGGCTTTTCAGTACATTAATAAAACTTCTATGGTAGGAGCAGGGAGCTCCTGACTCAGCTCAGTCCTAAAAAGGAAACATAGGGGTGAAAGCAGGGTTAGATGATCCAGGAGGAACCTGGAGACGCTGAATATTCGGGATAGATTAGGAAAGCCAAAGCGCTTCTGCCGTTGAATCTGGTGTAGGATGTCAAGTGCAACAAGACAGCATACAGTAGCAAAAGAAATTTTTGATTATATTTTCTGGGATTTTATTGTTCTTTTGTTTGTTTTTGCAGAATAGCAGCTGGTTTCATGACCCTCTTGATATCTTCCTTCTCTCTTTACAAAGAGTTGGCATCTCTTTGTAAAAGTGAAAATAAGTACAGACATAATGAAGATGTGAAAGTATATTTTTATCAGGTCAGTTGTTACTTTTCAGTAATTCTGAATGTTAGAGGGATTTTATGTGCAAATTTTTGCTCACTTTCTAAGAACATGTTTCAACCAAGGCCACAATTTTCAAGAAAAAAATTATTGTTCCTAAGTGTTTTCTCCTTGGCTATTTCAAGAGGACCATGTGCACATATTTAAACATCATCATGCTGTGTTCCCAAAAGCCCATCCTGTGCATAATTGTATTGATTGATAAATGTGCATATAGATTTTGATGCTCTGCGTGGAGAGTTTGAGAGTTTGTCCTGCCTTTGGTCTGTGTGCATCACTTCTAGTGACCTTTGCAGTAGTTGCACGTGCACACTAAGGACAGGCTTGCTGGTTCAGGGGGCTGAACTAGTTCCGGTTTCTGGCTGTAGAAAAACAATGTGAGACTGATACTGAGCTGCTTTTCTGTTGGTTACGTCTTCTTTCAGGTGAATTATAGCTTCATGAAATAGGTAGGTTTTTTTCATACTAGGAGTTAATTAAGTTCTAGAGAGCTTTAAGATTCTAATAATACCTTGCATGGCTGCTGTCCTCTTTTTTTCTTCCTTTTTTTTTTTCCTCAACTTATTACAAGATAATAGTTTTATTTCAAGTCCAGCTTATCAGTTATGATTTAGTGTGTGCTGGAGTTTCTTGCTGAGCAAAGCAATGCACTCATTGTATCTGTGATTTAGGTGTGGAGCTCAAATTGGTTGAAAGGAGGAAGGGAAAGATAAATGAATGCTTGAAATGGCTTTACCTGTGCATGAATGCGTGTAAAATGTGGTGGTGATGTGTCTTACTTTTTTCAGCCTACATGTGGAAAAGAGATGGCAGTTCCTTTCCTAAGCATTTAGAACATAAATTTCCAGCATACACTTGGCAATGGATTTCTTGCTGTGCTTACACACTTACACTTAAAGCTTACACTGGATGGGGGAGTGAGGGACCAGCTCAGTAGGCAGCTGGCCAACCTCAACTCACCACACAACTGCTGCAGCATCTCATGATGATGAAAAGATAGGTCCATAGTAAAAAAGTAATGCCAGACTATTCTTGAGCAAACTTAGAAAAAAAAAAAATCAGGAAATTCACTCACAGAGTGATACTTAATTAGATGAAAATCGTCTGCCTAATTATTCGGGAAGTAACATCTTATTTTCCTCCCAACTTTTAAGAAGATCATAAAGTTCCTCAAATTGCCCCTTGATCAGAAGGTATTTTACAATAGTGACATCTAATTACTAGTCTCTATTAGATTTTTGTTTCAGTACCTTAACAGGGAATGGAAAATATGGGATCCACCATTCACATTCTGGGTAAGGGAAGGATTGGGAGGTGATACTATTCAGATGTAGAGGAAGAAAAGGACATTACAGAGGCATTATATGTGTTTCGAAATAAATACCTTGTTTTGAGGTTAGGTTACATTTAGTTGCTTTGAAACATACAGGAATAGAAAAGGAAAATGCTTGTCAGAATACTAGTATTTCTAGGCAGTGGAATTCCCTAATTCTACTTTTATATTTTCCTTTGAGTTGGACTTTTCAGTGGGAACGGGAAGGGGTAATCTTCAAAAATGCTCATTGGGAGCATTTTGAAATCTTGAGTTTTTATTTACAGCTCCCAGACAGTTTTAAAGGGAGATGAATCCCCTAGTCAGGGGAAAACATCTATTTTGCAGTGACAAATGGTGATCAGGGCCACTGATATTCAAATAGATAAGCACACTCAATCAGGTTCCTTCTCTGCATCTGACAGGGCGTTTCTTAAGAGTAGGTTTTGCAGATCCCCAGTAAGTGGTGTTTGGAGGCAGTCATCGAATGGTTATGCTTTCCTCTGATAACACTGTTACTTAATGTTTGGGGCCACTGATGAGTTAAACCTGAGCCAACCTAAACAATTCTTTGACTCTAGGATCTCTGAGAGGTCATCAGGGCTTCAGTAATGATGAAAATGGGAGTCATTCATAATCCATCAGCTAGACTGCTGCAGTGCTTACTGTATAACTTAATTTTTGCTGGAGAGTGCACCAGTTTCTCTTTGCCATCAGTTTCATAGGTGATGTCCAGTTTTTGCCACACTACTGGAATCATGATGTTTTGGTTTATCAACCATTATCAACTATCAGTTGGATGATTGGTTGATAATGTTGCACCAAGTTATTATTCCCAGGAGGCTTGAACTTCCTGTGGGTCCAAGGTGGTCAGTTTATTAGTTTCCTCCTCTAAATTAGAATTATAGAATAATTTTGGTTGGAAAAGACCTGTAAGATCAAGTCCAGCCATTAACCTAACACTGCCAAGACCACCACTAAACCATGTCTCTAAGTGCAACATCTACACATCTTCTAAAATAAGTAAACAGCAGGAATCCATGTCATAGTGGTGGAACCAGGGGACAAGAAGGGTGTTTTCAACCAGCCTTGTGCCCAGCTGATGACACTGGTTCTCCTGCCATTCTCCCTATGGATCCTTATGATGTTTGATGCTTAGGAGAGCTCCCAGCCAGAGCTGCTGGCAGTGTTGGGACTGCAGGTGTCACCCTTGGTTTCTTCTTTCCAGCTGTGACCTACAAGTATGTTTGTCTGAGACCTGCTCTTAAGATGTTCGAGAATTATTTCTGAGCATCAGGGAAGGTTGTGGAGGATGAAGGGAGACAGGTTCTTAGCTGGAGACCTCTGTTTGCGTGTCCAAGTTTTTTCTGCTCAGTTTCTTGGTCCTGGAGATGCTGGTGGAAGCCAAGAGCTGTTTGGACGTTACTTAAACTGCAAACACAGATTCTCAAAAGCACGTGCAGAGCACTTCCCTGGACACTGGCATAGATCTAACAGCAGTACACTGTGCTTACTAATGTTGCCAGGACATCACAAGTCTTCCAAGGCAGAGAATATACTGTGGAGGGTGGCACAAAGTCAGTGCAAAGTGACTTCTCCAGTGTCTAAGGGAAATCAGAGGGATTACCAGAGCTCGCAACACTAAAAAGAACTTGGTAAGATACATAAAAGGAGAGAGATCTGGCCTGAATACAGCAAGTGTCCAAAATAAATATCAGAGGTCTAAAGGGTCCAATTCCCTGAGCTTTTGGATGCCTAATGTTTTGACCTCCGTTATTGATGTCACAGAGAAATGTGAGGTACACGTTCTTGTGGCCTGAAATTAAATAGAAGCAGCAGATACTAAGCACCTGCGAAACTTGCCAAAAAAGAATGCTGATGCTAAATGTATCCTCTGGGCTGATCCCATTAGGTATCACTGCATCTAGCAAGGAAATAGCAGCTATTCATATGGTAAAAAGTGATAGATGTGAACGGTGTAGTTGCTGTGCACTAAAAAAGCCACAACAGCAATTACATCTTGTAATGCAGTTTTAAAGTACATGTTTGCAAAGTACTGTGCATGCTTGATTTGCCTTTTAGTGGAACTGCAGAGTTGTGAATAAATAGCAGTAATTGAAAACTTGGCTCAAGCATTTTCTTGGGTAATTGTCGCCTTTCAAAAATAATTGACTCATGGGGTGATTTTCCTAAGGTTTTTTGCATGTACTTGATGACTGAATAGTGTCTCTTGAATTAGTCAAAGAAAAAAATACCTCTCCAGCTTCTTTGCTTCTGCAAGGCAGAGGGCTCTGCTTGAGGTGGTCCAGTCAATGTAATTGGGAGGAAAAAAACCCAACAACTTCTTTCCATCTCTTAAAAGCCACCTCCAATTTGTTCTGCTTCTTCTTATAGGAGCCTTCCCCTTCACCCTGTACCCAATTCTGCAGCAAAGCCAAAAGCTCTGCTTGTTCTTTGTGGCTGCTGTTTGAGGACGAGTGTGCCTTGAAGGACTAGGGGCGTGTGTTTTCTGTGGTTTCCATGAGTGTTTAAGTAGTTACTCTTGACAAAGAGCGTATCATGTCAAATCACTGATCCAAGTCACTTGTGTATACTAATTTAAAGTAGCACAAATAAATCATAAGAATACTAATAAAAAGTAATCTAGAATGAAGTTTTTAAAGGCTGGTAATTTTAAATTATGAAAAGTTATAAATTTTTGACACTATGTATTTGACTTCCTGTTCTTATGGTGATTCAGATGAGGTGTTTATGCAACTCCAAAGCATACTTACATATTTAGTATGGGATGGCAGAGATCCATACTTGAATTTTGTTTCATTGTCTGATTTCTTCTTTCTAGATGTTCAGTGTTGCACTTTCAACATATATTGTGAGCAGTACCCATAACAGTCTTAAGAACAAACAGGGATTGCCTGTAATGAATCAAATTATTAGCTGGATGACTCTAGGTAAGAAAATCTTCCCTCTCAAACTTTTATGCTGGCAGTTTGTGGAGTCTGAGGTTGGGTGGGGGATGATGTCACTTTTTCATTAGCATCTTACTTTCCTTTATCTGACTGTTGATAGTTCTTCTGTATGTTTGCGTTCCTAAGTGAGTTTTTTTGAGAAATATGTTAGTCTTCTAAAATATTATTCCTTTTTAAGTTTGTGATAAAATGCAAATACCTTTGTTTTACAAGCAGCTTTATGTTTTGAGTGTTCTGAATATTTTGAAGACCCTTTTAGGGCTATAATGGCATAAATTCCCTTTTTGTTTCACTTGAAGACAGATATGGGTGATCTGAGATGTTCTGCAAGCAATCCAGATGAGCACAGGGAAATGACCAAAGGTTGTTGCTGTAATTCAATGTGAACTTGAAGCTGGCAGAGAACCTTGGGGTGTGGAAGTGATTTTGAGAACTGCCTTGCAAAATACCTGTGAAATAATGATGATAGTATATGTTTGATATCTGTTAGAATCTAATTATTAAAGAAAAAAGCAATTTACAAGTCTGAATTTTTCACCACTCAAAAAATCTTAGTGTGATTAAACAGTGCAAATGGAATTATTACTGGAGTTCTGGAATGCAGTGCAGCAATACCTTTCATTATTTATCTATAAAATAATTCCTATAGGTCTCCAATAGAAAATGTTAAGCATTGTTTATCCCTGAGTGATTTGAAATGTGGGATTTGTTTTAGAGCTGAACATATCCCATGCAAAGTTTGATAGCAGCTTTTTGCTACAAGCCAAGATCGGGAATTTAAACATAACTTAATGAAAGAACTGTGGCACATTTTACCTGCTTTCTGGTTGTCTTGTACATTCCTATACTGGTGACATTGTTTTAATTTAAGCAGATCTAGTCAGTTTTAGCAATCCTGCTTCTGTTTGAGCAAATGGATTCAAGATTAAGTTCGGTGATTGTGATCAGTGCGTGTGTGAGCAATGCTTTCTTAGTAATGTAGTTTTCTGTGGAGCATTTTCCTTTCCATCATGCTCCCCTAACTCTTTGTAGCCTGGTAAGCTAAATGGGGATCTCTGTGTGGATGAATTTCTTGCAGTTGTAAAGTCAATGAAATCGATGAAGTCCTGCTTGGCTTACTGGAGCAGGAATTGAGTGTAAAGGTTATATTTCTCTCTGGTGTAAGGATGAAAGAAAGAGAAACATTTTTCATCTGAGAGATGATTCAGGCAGTCAGAGAGGTTTAGAGTTATGAGGAAAAAGTATATTAGAAATTCTCTTTGTTGTGGGTGATGATAAAAATAAAGCTAACAGTAAACTGTAGGTACTCAAAATGTCTACTTGCTGCCACAGTAGTATTGAATATTTTAGCAAAGTCTTTCAGACTGGAAGTAATCATTCTAAGTGAATATGATATACAAGGTAGGAGCTTTGTGTACTTGCTGAAATTGCTCTCCATAATTAAACACAGAAGGAAGCAGGTAAAACACTAAGGCGTCCAACATGTCCTCAATACTCCTCTTGGAGAGAAATGCCTTGTCATTACCATAACCACAATTAGCACCTGCCTTGTTGCCACTGTGTAACCCAAATGGGACACCATAAGAATTAAGGTACCAAACTTACTGTAGCTTTTCCAAGGTTGATGGGATTACAGGTGGTCCAACTCCTCTTTGGCCTTTTGCTTAGTTGTGGGAGAACGGCACTGTTACTGAACTCTCAATTTGCTTGTCTCTGTGTATGTATAGAACCAGACACACAGAGTTATCAGTATTTGTTCATAATAATACTGGTTTATTATTGTGTCAGGATGATAATAATACTTCTGAAGTTTTCTAGGGAATGTTATCCCCTTCCCAGCTCTATATCCTGATTAGTATGAAGCCTAACTGTTTAAATTTTAACTTTGACCTGATTTTTTTTTTTTTTTTCTGAGAAAGACTGGTGTTTGGGGAACCAGGCAAATGAATTAGTGATGGTTGGGTTCCTTCAAGCCTGTGTCCAACTGGCTTTAGCTGTTACACTGTATGGTTCATGCAGTGTACTTTACTACAAACATAAAGGCAAAACCAGGAGGTGTAACATTAATTCAACTGCTTCCCATGTTCTTCAGAACCATCTTAACATTAGCAGATATTTCTAAATGAATGTATATTATATCTTACAATTTTCAACTGTGGAAATTTATTATAGCAACTTGCCAAATTTTGAGGAATTTGGTGTCACAACAGGGGTCATATACAGAGGTTTGTATAGGTCTGCCAGAAACCTGCAGGTTTTTTTATGATTAATATCTGATGTATCACATCAGAGATGGAAGAGAAAGACTAATTATCACCTACCAGCCACTCATCTGTTCTCATCTATTGCGCTCAGAGTGACACACGTCTGATATATTGAGTGTCATTCACAGAGGCCAGTTGCCATGCTGAATTTATTTCCAGCTGTTCTGACTTTCAGTGAGGGCCTTGGAGATCCTCCTTGAATTGGGCCTTCTTGGAGCCCCTTGAAGTCATTTATTCTATAATTGTAGCAGTGGCCAAGGCTGAAAGCCAGGAAATAAAACATACTGACTTAGAAACAGGACTTAGAAACCTCCTCACCTCTTTCATTGATATGTTTACTATCAATACTAATGTGTATAAGGATGATAATCACAAGCGAGTACTTTCCATATCTTATAGTTTTGTGTTCCTTAGAGTGATTATTAATTTTGACTTACTGTTGATGCATCCTTTGAATGATTCAGTAATGTGAAATTACTATACTGCAACGAAGGACCATATGAATGTTATTTGTCTGCATACTTTTTTATAAACATGCAATTTTCATATGAAGAGAAAAAGTCAGGTTTAAAGATTAAATCACAGCAATGCTTTTCATTCTCCCTTTCCCATCTTTAAGCATTGGCCATCTTTCCTGTTTTTCTTCCTCTTTACTCACTTTTGCAGTAGCCCTAATCTAATTACAAAGGTTAGAAGGCCAGGTTGGATGGGGCTCTGAGCAACCTGGTCCTAGTGGAAGGTGTCCCTGACCATGGTAGGGGGGCTGGAACTAGGTGATCTTTAGGGTCACTTCCAACCCAAACCTCTCTATGGTTCTAATCCAGTGGAGTAGCGGCTTTGTCACTGCAATCTTTGAGCTGCCAGAGGTTCTCAGGGCCATGGTAAATGGTTCTCAGAGTAGTATTAAACAGTCAAGTTTGACTGGGTTTTAGGGTAGTGCTTCTGCATCATCTTAAAGACTTATTAACAGCAGTTCATGAGAAATTATAAAGGCTATGATGTAGAAAGACGGGGAACTAAAATTATACAGAACTGAAATTGCTTTTGATGAATGTGAAACATTCCAAACATTGTATTTTCTTTAGCAAAAGTAACTTCTAAAAATAGAGGGTCATATATGATCTGTATTGAATTTCTGTACATAAAATGTCAAGATTTGAGGAGTTATCTTGTTACTGAGGATGAAATGTTTTGCATGTTGTGACTGACAGATCTCTTCTTATTATTGCAGTTTCTTCCCCAGTGTTGCTGCTACTGAGCCCCACGTTTCTCTTTCAGAGACTGTTCAGCATATTGCTCTCCCTGATGTCCACCTACCTGCTCCTCAGCACAGGGTACTTCATTCTTACTCTGTTTGGGTTGGTTTTACATATGAAAATCCAGGGCTATATGTGAAACTGCTTCATCTTATGCACATTTCTATTATAAGTGTAACACGTGCTTCCAGCATTTATCTCTTTGTTTAGTTTACCAAGTAAAATTTCACAGGAACTTTCATGTTCCTCCTTGCATTATAAACACTAGTTTGTTGACATTCCTTTCAGCTAGACAAGGCAGTGGCTGGAAGGGTGTGTGTTCAAACAATCTTGCACCAAAATAAGAAAGTCTGGTTTAGTTTATGCCTTTTGTTGTTTTGACGTGTGCTTTTCTGCTTGCAAACAAAAGGAAATAGTTTCTCTCCCAGCTGCTCAGCACTGGTGTCTAGTTATGGCTTAAATGATGTATGCCAGGGAACAGGTAGTCCTAAAATGAGGGAAAATTTTATTCTGAGATATTTTTGTGGAACTAATTTTTTTTTTCAAAGGGATGTTGTTTCCCGTAAAGACTAGGCCTTGCTTCTTTTTGGATAAAAGTCAATCTGTCTGATGTTTTAAATGAAGAAAACACTGTCAGCCAACCCTTTCTTTTTTTTCAGACTTCGTAGCTCTTAAGAGCATAATTAATGGGGAGTATCGGAACTCTTCTTTCCGCCTCCCCTCCCACTTATTCTCTGGATTTAATTACACTGGAAAATTAAGTGGAATAAAACATCTTGCAGCAGACATTTTACAATAGCTGCCTCCTGTGGATACTCATTTTAGTTGAAGCATCTCCTTTTTTTTCTAATCTTCTGCCTCCTCTTTCTCCCACTTCCCCATTAAGACTTTGATCCTAATGTTACTCCTGACTGCACACACATTCTTACACTCAACCTTCTTAGCCTGTGCTGGCTGCTGGATAAAGCATGAATGTTGTTCTCTCTGAGGCTGGCAATCTCCCTCTTTGTATTTTGGCCCTGCACCAGACCACGTAAATGCCGACAGCTCTCTGCTGCCTTCCTACAACGTCCAAATAGACCAAAAAATTTTGGAACAATTCTTAAAAAAGAAAACAAAACCCAAGGCACTGGTGCCAAAAGTGTCCGGTGTTTTTCTCCTCAGTGCACTCTTATACCATGTGCTGATAACCCAGCACATTGCCTGGATAATTGCAGCACCTCTCTAGGGGTAATTAAGTGGGAATACTGAAGCCAGCTGAAGAGCATGGTTGCAGACAACCACTTGTCACCGGCTCAGTTGAAGACATTTAATCTGTGGGCAAGTGTAGACCATTATAAGGGTTGTAGTGTTTCTATTACAGACAACACAACTGTTTCGTCTTCATGTTTAGCTGCCTGTCATTCAGATAATTAAAGTGGAAATGTCTGTTCAAAATTTTTTGTTCCAGTTTGAAACTGCTTTGTAGCCCAATGGAAACAATACCAAAATTAACTGCAATGATTTCCTTATTTTTTAAACAAACAGGTGTGTGTCTAAGAAGGAAAACATTTACAATCTTGTCAGTATCAGTATTACAGTCAGTGTCAGTATTATAATTTTAATCTGAAAGAAAAAATAGTGGGAGGTACCATGAAGTGCAACTGGAGAAACTGAATATTATCCAGTTTCAATCTACACCCTTATGTTATCTTGGGGTCTTAATCTTTTACGTAAGTACACTTATACTTGGGAATTTGAGTGCTGTAGGAGCCAGAAGTACTCCTCAGAGATTGGGGGTGTAACTAGAACAACTTAGTGGCCATGGTTAGAGTGTGACTTGATGCTGCTGTTGTGAAGGATTGGAATACAGTGAAGAAAAGAACATTTCACTGAAGTGAAATGTAATGCTCTTTTTATTATACAGATGGCTCTTTCCTTAGAGCCAAACTGAGATCACCATAATGAGTTTGTGTGATCAGGTCCTACAGAGACACAGTCTCTAGTTGCTGTCTAAATTGGACTGTAACCCCTCAGTTCCAAGTTGCTCTCATTAAAAAATTTTCGATTTTGCAGAAAGTGAATGTCAAATATGTTTCTTTTTTTCCTCTTTCTTTTAACTTTATTTCAGTTTTGTTAAAATTAAGAAAGGCACTCATCCAACGTTGTGGCAGCCATTAAACAAAATAATGCAAAACATGACAAAACTGAATCAAACTCTGTTTCTCCTACTTTTGCCATTTAACTACGGTATGGCTTTAAAATTCAACCAACTGTGGGTACTCAGAAATGGGGAGAGAAGGGGAAGAATGCCACTAGGTCTGGGTATATCCTTTGTGTGAAGAAAAAAGAAAAGAAACATGTCAGCATTTGATGTTAATTAGTTGTCAGTGACTGCACTTACTGTGATTACTACGTTACTTTTCAGATATGAAGCTCTCTTTCCACTGGCACTGTTTGGTTTGATGCTTGCGTGGATAAATATGGAACAAGAAGCACTGCAGCACTATGGTCTTTCACTCAAACAAAAGGTAACAGCTCTTGAGAAATATATCAGATGAATTAACAACTTTATCTTTTTTTTTTTTTTTTTGAGGATGTAATAAATATTCGGAGTGGTTTTCAGAGAGTAACACTTTGCATTTCTTTTCAGTTTGGGAAGCCAGTATTAGCTGTTTCGTGAACTAGGAATATGATCTTGTAAGAAAGATTTGTAATTCATGTTATTGAAGATATTGCACATCAGAGCCATTTCTAGGAATGCAGGAAGACAGTTTGACTTAGTAAGACACAGTGTTGTGGTCTGTAGGCGACAGAGCTCTCTCTGTCGAGTGTAGTGATAATTCAGCATAAGGTACAGTAATTCTTCAGAGAAAGTACAACGTTGCTGTACTTTTTTTGGTCTGATTGCAGACTCACAAGTGAGAGGCTGAAAAGAAATTACTTGATTTCTGAAAAGACCCATAGAAAATATTAGAAATCTTCATTTGCATTTGTCCTCTCTTTGTTTAAGGATGGAGACTTATTTCTGTTTATCTGACAAGGAACTGGAAACTAGCACCTTCTCAGATTTGCCTGAAGAAGAGGGTCAGCGCAACTTCTTCCACCTTAAAATTTAGTATGTTGCCAACAATTTGCAAAGGCCATGCTGCTCACACTGCAACTTAGCTCTTAGGTTAGGTCTAGGGTTGAACAAACTGGGGTTGGGGCACTGTTTTGGTCAGATCCAAAGTGCCGGTTACAGTGGTTTGGGTCCTTGGAGCCAGGTGGGTGTGCACCACAGCTCTCCCTGGCTTCTCCCAGATGTGCCTTCCTGGGTACAGATGCATGGGAGAGGCCAGAGTCACTTGAAGAGAAGTGTTGGTACACATCTTTCCTTCCTTTTGCAGCTCATAATAATTAGGGAAAAGTCCTGGAGGTTGAAACCTGAGCCAAGGCAGTCATCAGAGCGAACGTGACACATACTGTGATTTTGTGGTGGTCCTATAAGGAAGACAGTTTAGAAACTTAAGAGAGAGCAGGCTTTACCAATTCAAGGCTGAAAACCAGAAATAAAACCAGAAATCATTTTCTATTTGTGCTATGCTTACTTATGATAATTTGTGTGTGTTTTGTAGCATCTTAAGCGATACAGATGGAATCTGAGTATCAAAATTACATTTAATGTGATGCCACAATTGCGACTGAAGGTGTTTAGCATCTGTGGGATGTATTTTCTCTTCCACTCTAGAACCCCCATTATCTTTTGCATCTTGTTACAAGGCATCTGTGATGCTTGCCTGTCTGATGTTAGTCTGGAGATCTTTTTGTTGTAAAATAGAATTCTATTAAAGTAGTATTAAACAGTGATGAACAGTTTATTAATCAAAAGCAAATGAAAAGAACATAGGTAGGCTATAATTTTAAGTTGTCACTCCCTGTATGTCAATATTCACTTGAAACTTTTGGTTTCAAGTGAAAGGAACAATAATGCTTCCCCCTGCTTCCTGTTTTTACATTAGAAAATATCATCCCTAGAATGCCTGTTAATATATTCTGCGAAGTAAATCTTGTATTAGAGAATCCAGCTCAATTCTCTTACAATGAGAGATTATTTTAAATTAAAATGTTATCAGTGTTGAATGTCTATTACTTGATTTTTTTCTTTTCTCCAATGCGAAGGAGTTCATTGACCTCTTAAATTCCATGAAGATAATTTCTCTTCAAGTCAAGTGATACTGTGCTGAGAACTGAGTAAAGGAGATGGAGAGTATTTTACTATTTTCACTCACAAAATAAGTCAAATGAGGATAATTGCAGTCTTTTATTTCTGAGGATCTTTATCCATATACTCATGTGAGCAGTGGAAGTGTATGTGTGTAGGAGGAATATTTCTGATGAATAAAGGTGATTATAAGTCTAAGGCTTAGAAGTTCATTTTTAGTGTAGATAACAGCGGAAGCTCCACTGTTCATTTGATCATCTCACTTGTACAGTCTTTCTGGCAGATTCATTAATTCGTTAAAGTATAATGAAAACAGGGGAAAGGTTTGCAGTCCTTATTAAAATACTCTAATAACAGATGATAGGGAAGTAGGTTTCTTTCTCATTCGTTTCAGTAAAAATATGGTGGCTCTATCAAAGCCCATTAGTTGAGATTTAGTATTGATTTCTTCTGCTGTCTTTCCAGCTTGCTGTTTTCAACTTCACCTATACTATGGATATAACTCAGTTACGACAGCTCCACCTGGATGATGTCCGGAGGTCCTTCTTCTTTGTATCCTTTTGCTGGTTGCTGCATTCCAGGGGGAAAAAAAGAGTTTGTTTCAAAGGGACCTGCAATCAAAATTTGTAGCGTGGTACTCACTGGGAACAGAAGCTGGTAAAGATGATTTGACTCATGTTGCTCAAAAGGCAAGGGCCTTGCACATTATGCTGTTTTATCAAGTAGCTAAAAATGCGCTGTTTTAGAATCTGGCTCCTTGCCCACTTATGACCATTGCAGCTGAGGTACATTTTCTTCTAAGGAGTTCTGTTTTCAGTTTGGTTTTTATTACATTTTGGCAGGAGGGAACTTGCTCACCTTCACAAATCAGTTGAAATAGGTGATATTAAAGTTATTCTCGTTTTTAGAGTATGGCAGTAGGAAGCAAAAGTTAGGTAGCAAGCAGAAGAAACAAGAAGGAAAGTTCCTCCAGGCTCTTAGTGAAACATGTTCCCAGAATATGGCTGAGAATTATTTATATCACAAGTGATTTCTGCTGTTAGAAATTATATGGGCATAGGAGGGAAGAGCTGTTTGTTCACTAACATAGCAGTTAGTTTGCATTCCTGTAACCGATACTGCAGCTGATTTTTTTTTTTAATACTGTACATTGATAACATTGTCATTTTTCTCTTTCATCGTGGGACTGCAATTAAATGAGAGCTATTTGGCAGCAAGGATGATGGGTGGGCAAATGGGAGAGAAAGTGAGCCAGTCTAGAACATAGAGGGATTTAGTGCAGGTGAGTTATTGTAGCTGGAGAGGAAGTTGTCTCAATACTGATTCCTACAGAAACAGGCTTTATATTGTGTCAAATAACCAGATCTGAAAGGGTGGGTCACAGTCACAGTCCATGCTTTTGGAATTTGGAACTGTGTTGTTGGACAATGGGAACCTGCAGCAGAGAAAGTGTAACAGATATCAATTTAAGAAGGCAAATTAGTGCTAAGAAAGAAGTCGAAACGATATGCTAGGTGTTTGATGTTTGTGTTTGCTTTTGTGTACTTAAAAGAGCTGAGACACCTTGCAATACATGCATCAATTTCATTTGCTATTTTAACAAAAAATTTGCTAACTTTAGTAAAGCTACTGCTGTCTGTCAGATGCTAAATATTAGCCAAAAAAATCAAGCAATCCAGCTGTATTTTTAAAAGCTCTAGCATTGCACTTCTTTGACACTGGAATGTAGCTGTGCTGGTTTTGGCTGGAGTTAATTTTTCTTCATAGTAGCTAGTGTGAGGCTGTATTTTGCATTTGTGATGACAACGGTGTTGACTCTGTGCAAGCACTGTATTATCAAGGCCTTTTCTGCTCCTCACACTGCCCCACAAATGAGCACCACTTTAATCTAAAACACTTGAATGTGTTTTGCTCAGCTCCTGAAAAAATAACTAATTTGCAGATCTCCTTTACCTGCTCAAAATGTGTTGTGGCTTTTTTAAATTTAGATGCTGTTTAATGTTTAGAAATAGTGGTATTAGAGGAGAAACCTTTTCTGCTGGAGCAGTCATACTGCAATTATGACCCTGTGAACTGTGTGTCTTAATGTTCTCCTAAGGCTCCTATACTGGGCCCAGTAGCTGGCATCTGCTGAGAAACCAGCAGGTCTTTGAGGAAAAGATTCAGATTGCTCATGCTTAGCATTTTGATTAGACCTATGTCTTACTGGTATTTTCTTGTTTGTTTTATTGCAGACCTGTTCTTCTTATAAATCTCAGCCGGCAGAACTGCGCTACGCTGTTAGACTGCTGTGTTACTAAACTTGAAATTATGTGATACTCTTGGGAAGCATGATTTCTTCAGTTATGCTGACCTAATCCTTCCAAAATATTGCATGTAGAATCCCAACGATTCTACTGAACAGTTGGTAACAAATTGTTTATGGAGAGATTTAAATGATCCAGTGCAGGAGCTGTAACAGGAGCAAAAGGACCAGAGGGAGCTCTGGCAACAGCAGCCCGTCCTCACTGACTAACCCTCTGCCTTATGCAAAAAACCAGTTAAAAACCATTCTTCAGCTGAAGCCATGTGAGCTATAATGGGCTCCAAGGAGCTCAGGAGCAAGAAAAATACCTTTCATGGGCTCATGTAGCATCAAGTGTTGTACCTAGATGAAAAAGGTAGGGTTTGTCAAAAAACTTCCAGCTATACAGATACTGCCAGAGTCATCCTCCCTCAAGTAAGGACAAAAATGGGAGTCCCATATTGCCGTGGATAGACTCAGCATAATCTTTGGACAAAAAAATCTATAGGAAGGATAGCATAGGAACCTTTAGCCTTTTTTAAGAGCCACCTACCTCTTCCATGGTCAGTTCATTAATAAAGCCATCTCTTTTGGTGTGCAGAACACATGCATAGGTCATTATTTTCTGCAAAAGCAAGTGTTTGAATGCATAGCTGATATGTTGGAATGCATAGCTGGGTTTGTGGTCCAGAGATGTTCCTATCTTGCTAGGCAAGAACCCAAAAAGCCAGCTGCAGCTTTCTTAGAGGGGCCTCAAGACAGGCTCTAAACCTTACCCAGGCAGTCTGTGTCTTTTAAAATTGCTGTAGTCGTGTGTGAAATCTAGGGTAGAGCTAGAAAATATTTTGGATTTCTTAATGCACTGTAAAACTGTAACAGTGTGTCAGCTTCTTGTGCTTTCATGACAGATCTTGAAGGTAAATTGGAATGAAAGAGGAGAAATGCTGGTTTTGTTTTATTGCAGCCATTTCTGTAGTGTATTTTCCTTAAATACATCCAGGTTTTCTTCATAGTGACAGCTTTTTTTGGCACTGGAAACATAGCTTCTATTAACAGGTAAAGTTTATTCATTTATTTGAGACAGAGTACAAAAAATTCTTCCTGCAGTTGATGTACAAAATGTAAATTTAGTTAGCAAGATCAGGGCAGCAGAATCAAAGCAGTAATCAGTGGAATGATAATTTATTTGGTTTCTGCTCTCTGTAACATCTTCCCTAAGAGCTAGAGCTTGTTGGTTGTGAAGTTGTCTCAATTCCATTAGAAATTATTGACAGGATGAACAGAGAGAGCTTGGTTGCCCACCAACAGTATGGCACCTTGGAAAACAGAATCAGAGAAAAAACTGTAGAGAAGGAAAAGTGAGGTTGGCAGTCCCTGCTCATTTAATATTTCATCACGAGAAGATAAAGTTGGAAGCCTTGTTTAAAAATGTATATATGACCCAGTGTGTTACACGGTAATTAAATGCTCCGGTTTTTTAATGGAAAACGCCATTTCAAAGATATATAATGTCTTTTTCATGTTTCTCTAGTTTTGATCCTGCCTCTGTCTATTGTTTCTTGACTGTGTTCAGTCCCTTCATGATGGGAGGCTTGCTTTTACTGAAGGTTAGTAATCTTACCTTGGTGAAATTTTCTCAAAGAACTGCAGAATAAACAACATATCACATACGTGGCTGTTACTTTGCAATTCACAAAAACATATTTATGTATTTGAGCTTCATTAGGCTTCTTAACCATGTGTGAAGCTTTCAGCCTTTGTAGTGTTTCTAGGGAAATCATTCTGTTTCCCAAAAGAGAAGCTAAAGTGCTTGGAAGTGTAATTTAACAGCATTAGGTCAGTTTATTGTATTAAAATGGGAATTTCAAATGTTGAAAATACTTAAATAATTTTTAAAATTTTAAGCTTTTCCTGTAGTATAATATCTACAGAAACATTGAGGATATATATAATTAGCTCTATCTACATTACATTAAATAGAGGCTTTGAATGTTCTACTGATTAGGTTGTCATTTTACAATGGGTATTATTTTTTATATTTTTTAATAGTCTGTCAAAGATTGGATAGCACTTCTGGTTTGCAGGCAGGGTGTGGTAGCTCTATTCTAGTATTTGAGCAGAGGATCTGCCAGAGGTGTGAAGGGGGACACTGAATTTCTGGGTTATTACTAAAATAAGCAGTATTTCCTACCTCTTCTTTTGTGCTGTGTCTGTCCCAGAGAAAGCAGACTTACGTTACGGGTACACTGCATGTTGTCCTGCAGGACACAGATCAATAGTGCAAACCTTCTGGATGAGAATAGTCAGATTTTGTACGTTGCCAACTTAAGGATTGCAACTCAACTTTGGAAAGAGCAAAAGGCAACATTCATGTTTTCTAACTTGTGTGTTGTGTTCTTAATTTACTGAACCATTTACATTTGCTTGACTTGGCTCTGGAGGGGCAGTGTGACCTTTGCCTTATTGAATGCCTTCTGTATTCAGACTTTTTTGTGGTTGTGATGTGATTGTCTTATTACACTTGAAACTCTGCAGCCTCTCATGTGAGATGCTGGATCTGAATAGTTCTGTCTTCTAGCTTTGTTGAAGTATTTATCACTAGTGCTAAAATGGATAAATAAAGTGAGGATATGTTTTAATTACAGTTTTCTATATTACCTCATGGCTTATTTCACTGCAGTTCAGCTACGACCATGGAAGGGGGTTTTTATTCATTTACTGAAAATGTTTCCTGCAAAATTTTTTACCCTGTCTAGCCAATGTTTTATTTTGTAACATACCCATTCTGTGATAATTTCCAAAACAGGAAAATGTTTCCACAGCCTGCCCAGGTTCTCTTGTAAATATGACTATAAGCCAAAATATAGCTTCTGTTTTAAACAGGTTGCAATCCCGTTTGTTCTGGTATCATGTGCTTTCGAAGCTGTTCAAGTCACAACACAGCTGTCTTCTAAGAGGTACGTTAAGTGCTATATTTCTGCATTGGTATGGGTTTCAAATCTATTTTGCAAGAATTCAGGATTTTCGAATCTCTGTGTAAATTTAAAAAAAACCCGATTAGATTAGATAACAAATAAAAGCATTGTTGCTTTTATTTGTTATTAGGGCTTGGGGTTTTGTTCAGTGATTTTTGCAAGCTCAGGAGTTTTCTCCTTAGTGATAAATGAGTATAAATTGAAGTGTTGGCCTTGTCTGAAACAATCAGAAATTTAATATTCTTTGTTGGCAATACACAGAAGAGGCACTTTTTCCTCTATAATGTTAAAAAATTAGCAGAATTTAAAGTCTGATTTTTACTTTATACTGTGTCTCTGCCTATAGCATAATACTTTTTAAATAGCTCATTTGTAATGTAACCAATTTATAGCTTTGTAGCACTGACCTCATCACAAATAGCATTAAAAAAAAAAGGCACTGGATGTCCTTGAGTTGCAGTTCAGTGCTTCCCAGATGTGTTCAGTATTACATGTTTTTTGCAGTAGGAGCAGATGGCTGCCAGTCCCTTCCCTATCTCTAAGGACTTTTCAGAGATGAAAGTATGGGTGCTCAGCCTCACAGAGTGCTGTATCCTTGACTTGAAATATCCTCATGTTTTCCCTGTCTCAAGACTTTTATTTCCTTTGTTAGCCCTGCTCACCCCATTCAGCAGACCCAGTGCACATGACTGAATCCTCTGCTCATCATGTGATGTTATGGATGGTGCTGAGATGCAGGAGGTCCCTGTCAGCCATGTGATGTTGTCACTGTGGGATGTTGTGTGGGGTTGACCAGAAGTCCTGCTGTGTGTGGCAGGAGGACTGCAGAGACTTTCTCCTGCACATTGCTCAGCTGAGCATGAGGAAGCTGCCCTCGCTTGTTGTGATGCCCTCAGCTTTTCTGTTTGCTTTCATCCCACCTGTCCCTGCCTGTTGTCTCCTTGTACAATACTGCCTGGTACCACAGAGAGATGGGGTAGCCCAAAATCTGACTCCGTTTTGGAGCAGCAGCGCAATGCTCACCACCCCTTTCACCTGCTCTGCCTTAGCTGTGTGCGCACTGTGCCTGCACCGTCCTTGGATCCCCAAGGAAGGATGTTCATCCTCGTCACTATGGCTTGTACAAGAGCAGGGCTGCATTGAGGACCTGGGGTTGCTCAGATGACCAACTAGTGATTTCCATTTCTAGGGCTCAAGCATCATAAAGGTCAGCATTTCCCAATTTGTGAATGCTTGCCTTGGCAGCGCTGGTGATATTGCAGACTTTTAGGGAATGTGCATCTGAGTGTGTGAGAGGGGAAATGATACTGCCTTTATAATCCAAGGGACACAAGTATTTCTGTGCCACTTCATGAGGCTGTGGCTGTAACTCTGTCTGGTGTTTGTGCCAGCTTCATTTAGCTGTGCTCAGGTAACAAGTGCAGTGATACTGCCACGGCATCCGCCTGGGAACAAGGCAGAAACCGCAAGGCGCACCCGGGATCCCTGGAGAGGTTGTGCTCTGATTGTCAGTGCATCCTGAAGTCTGTGCTGCACTTCTTACTGCTTTTGCTGCCCCTGCTAGATAGATTAAGCCATCACTGGGAACAATCTTGTCTTTGCAGTGTATAAACATGCCCTGAAATTAGTCTTGTCCTTCTGTTGTGAAAGCTTCATGCAGTTCAGAAGGGCAAAGAGTGGATTTTTGTGATTTGGACAAATTGCTCCTAAACTCCCTGTTTATAGATTAAAGGACATTTTTGGTTGGGTTTTTTTGTTTTTTTTTTTTTTTTCCTGTGGGGAATATTCTGTCCCAATATGTTCTTGGAGCTTGCCTGTGAAAAAACAGCCCTCTAGCTGAGTGCCTCCTAAGCAGTATAAGATTGCAACATCCTATCTGAGCCATAGGTTAGCGGAGAGAAGCCTTTCCGTGTGTCTGAGATACAGTTGGTTTGTTGCATCCTGATTTACTAATGAAGCGTGACTGATGTAGGCAATATCAGAAAGTTCCTCATTTGGAGGCATTGGTATGGGTATCCCCCCAGTACATGCTCATGCAATGCTGCAGCAGGGCATTTTCCAAAAAAAACCATTTGTAGTTTTGTTAGGGTAGTACTGATAAATTAGCTGTATTCTAGTTAAAGACTTTTTTGTTAATGGGTCAGCTGTTTGCAACATTACTTCAGTGTCATTAACTTAGAAACCAGTTTTAACCAGTTATAGCGATTGCTCTCATGTAATTTAGGATTTACATAGTTTGAGGAAAAGAAGATTAGGTTAATGGGGGGGAAAAAATAGCTCTGCCTCCTCCCTTCTGGTTCCTTTTCCTAGCCACAGCCTAATTTCCAGAAGTAACCTGCTACCTGAAAAAGAGGCCCACGGGTTTGGGAGCATGCCACCAAAATGCAAGGTGTTCCCAGAGCAGGTTATGGGTATCCAGAGATTTTGAAGGGAGGCAAGCACCTTCTTCAGCAGCCTCTGACCCAGCAGAGTGGTTTGTCAGGGTGGGACTGATTGGCTCAGGTGTCTGCCAAACAGCTTTGCTCACTCTTTGAGTCCATTGTGAAGCTCCTAAATCAGCTTTATTTGGTCTAACCAGCAATCAGGAATGGGCAGGTGCTGTTTGTAAGATTCTTTTGTTCTCCAAAAAATGACTCATGTTAGGTTTCTCCATGGCAAAACTGAAGCTCTGTTAATGTGAAATTATAAATGCCAGATGTCCTAGTCATGTATTTTAATTGTTTTCTAATAGACTGAAATGTACCTGAGTGTTTGAAAGGCAAATGCAAGAAATCATATCTTACTTTAATTTACTTCTGTGGGTTTTAATAAGCTCTTTTAGTATCTGTGGCCATAAAGAAAGGTCGATGGTCTGACTTTGCTGGGTTTTTCTTCTTTGCAGCCTTTTCCTCATTGTTCTTGTGATTTCAGACATTATGGCTTTGGTAAGTTGTTGTTGCACACTCTCTTCAAATAAGATCAAGAAGCAGAGAGTTTTCCTAATTCCATCAAGAGAGATCTGAATTTGTTTCAGACTTCAAAGTTTTTGTAACTAGGGCAGAGAATTGGATTGAAATCCTAGCATAACTTAGAGATAAAACTCTTCCAATCACTGCTCTTTGAATTTCATGTAATTAATGCTTCTGAAGAAGCAATGTTCTCATAATAATAAGAAACAAAAATGAAGTAATAAGTTAACATTTGGAGTTTCTCATGTGCTTTACAATCAAATTCCTTGGAAAAAATTAAACAAGAATATCAGTTTCAGCTGTGCGCAGAGTTTAGTTAATTGTTCGGGAATTCTGAATCTTTTATCCACCCCAACTTCCCTTGAAAAAAAGGGGAAAAGGAGAAATGCGTTACCCACCAGCACCATTAGACTTGTCGGAATCCAGGAGATCAGCCACATCCGAGAAGATGCTTTGTGCCCTTTGTAATAAGCTGTCAGCAGATGCTATCTTCAGAAAGCCTTCATCCACAAACCAAGCTAGCTAAAACAACCCAAAGCTGAACAATATCCCAACACAGTTTTTGCAGATTAAAAGTGTGTTTTTTGTTGCCCACTCCAACTGTCTTCAGCTCAGCAAGAAGTGCCACTGGGTATCACAAGGTAAATAGAAACCTTTTCAAACCAGCAGGCAGAGCTCATGTTGTCACTTTATACATGCTGGTTTTGTTTTGTCCCTTGGAGTAAGCATTCCTGATCTTATTTCCTAGTACAGTGTGATCTGTAAATATCACCTGATAGGAAAAACAGTGAGTAAAAACCAAATAATTGCTAAATTGTCTGTAGAGTGAGAAAAGGAGAAGGTATGGTTATGCCAAGTTTCAAATAAATCCGTGTGGCTAATCTGATTTTGGATAACTTCCATAGGAAAAGAAATACTATACCAATAAACCACATTCGTAGCATTTCACTAATAAAATCAGAATAACTAAACCAAAAGAAGACTAGAGGTATTTACTGGTGTGTAGCAAGCCCCAGTATATCCAGGTCTTATATTTCATGTATTCTCCTATTTTGGTTTAAGTATTTTGAAACAATTAGCAGGTATGTACTTGGTGCACAAAAAAAAAAAAAAAGAAATTACCAAAGAGGTTTGATATGTAGGAACTCTGTCAAGAAAAGAGAAAGTGGGAACTAAATCAAGAAAAGAGAAAGTAGAAGGACAAAAAGGGAACATGTTTGTCATCTTGAATCAATGGGCCCACCAGCTAGAATTAGGGGAATTCACTAATAGACAAGTACTATCTTCTCACAACATTATTCCCACTTTACCGGTGGGAAACTGCCAGAGTTGCCCAAAGACACTTGTGTTGAAATTCTATGAAAACTTTTGAGCACTATGCATTATTTGGCATCTTCTTATTTCAAACAATGAGGTGGTTTGGCTTTTCCTATTGAAAAAGTTCTGGTATTACTCTGTTTCTTGCAAGCCAAGCTAGGCAGAACTTAGTCCATCTCTTGATGTTTTTGTTTGATACCGTGTTAAATCTATTTCTGGTTTCTAGAGTATTCTTTACTGTGGTCCAAGTGATCATTCCTGGAAAGGTCTTGTGCTTATTCTATGTGAAGCATTAGAAATTTGGAGTAAGCAGCCTGAAAAAATTGGGGTTTAATTTTCTGTTCCAAATTGTGCATTGTTGATGTACTAATCAAAGTTGTTTTATTTCCTAGCATTTCTTCTTTTTGGTTAAAGATTATGGAAGCTGGCTGGATATTGGAACAAGGTACAGTACCATTTTTGCCTCTGTTGCATTTTTGAAGCTTCATAGGTTCATACTGTTGTGTATCTACTCATAACTCTTGGAATTCTTTCCATTTACTCTCCTTAATCAAATGCTTCAGGGATATTCCACATACTTTGAACACACATATGTGTGCACACATATGCGTACATGTCCCAGGCTAAAACTTGTGTCTTAAAATCTGTGCCAGAGCAACACGGAGTAAGTAATAAATCCAGCATGGCAAGAAATACAGTTAGTAGGATTTGTTTGAACAGTAATTACACAAAAACTATTTTAATTAATGTTTTTCATTTTAATTAGTTGTAATCACTGCTAAAATAACAATTTATCAAAATTGTTAATTGTCTTGTATCTACTTAAGCCTCCATATACAGTACGCTGCCTTGTGTAAATATGTTGGTGGCTACCAAGGCCCATGCACTTATTCTCCCCCTAGCTGGGGAAGAGTTTAGCGTTTAAACATAGAAATCACAGCTAAAATGAGAGCATTTGTTTTGCATTATGACTCATATTAGCCTCAAATACAAAGAATACACATTTCAGGTTTACCTTCCCTGAGTTGCGGAAATAGATAAAATGTTGTAATAAGCTTAGTAGGGAATGCGTCGTTACTAATCCAGCCAATCTGGTCACTTGACACTCTTATTTAAACAGAAGCTGAATAGTGAGCCATTGTTAATATTCACTTTAGTCTACATATACTCTGTACTTTGCTTTTGTGAGCCCCAACATTCCCAGCAGCGCGTGGACACACATGTGCACACGTATTCTACCTGTTCTCTTTGGAAGTTCCAATTCCTGCTTATTGTTACCTTTTGAAGGTTCCTAGTGGGCAGAGGTACACTTAGATCAAACTGTGAAAATGTTGCTTTAGCATCACACTTCCTTGCTATGGTCAGTTTATGCTAAGTCAGATGGCCTCATCCTTTGGTTTGAATTCCTCTGCAGATTAAGAAGGATATTAAAGACCTCAGAAAATTTCTGTTCTGTTGGGCAAGAAGCTTTTTAATTGGGAGTTAGCAGCAAAAGTATAAATTGTTACAAGTACTCAAAAACTCCCTCTCTGATACGTGGTCTTCATAGCGTAGAGCTTTACAACAGTAATGCATTGCTGGATCTGTTTCAGCTGGAAGGTTGCTGTGTTCTGAAGAGTTTAGGAGAGCTCATTATGCACCACTATAATTCTGCCTCTCTGTGTGTGTGTTTTGATCATTGAAGAAAGCACTGAAAAAGGCCTTTTGAAAGAGTAATTTGTGATTAATTTTTAGCATGCAAATGCGTAATGTTCAGGCAGCCTTTGTCATTGCTTCACTTTTGAGTGCTTGACTCTACTACCTATGTGATTTTATTGAAGTCTCTTTATATATCTTTTGTATGTAGGTCTGTATATGCACATAAGAAAAATAATTAGGTTGCATAAGAAAAGAAATGAAGCCATAGGTGCAGAGCTAAGTGGTCCTTCTTTTATCTAGCATGAGTATTACTTTGGCACCAGAACTTTCTCCTCTGAGCAGATTTCTAATGTGTGATCCTCAGGCTTGGCAAAATTAGCAGGCAACAGCACAAGATTTTTTTTTTTGGTTCCTGAAAGGGAAGATGAGCTTCAAGGGGTTTTGGGCAATTCCCAAAACCAGTGGGAGTGAGATACTAACATAGCTCTTTCCTGTCCTCCTGTTGCAAGTGCAGTGACAGCTCTGTGGCATTCTCATTGCAGTGTTGTCTGTTGCTGCTTTGGCAGCAAGGTCTGAAAATACCCTGTCTCAGGTGACATTTTCCCTGTTGCCAAAACTTTCCTGAGAAGGCTGAGTCAGTTAAGGAAATTTTGGTTGTTTTTTTTTCCCCCCCAACTGTTTACATCTCAACAAAACCTGAGTAGGATTTCACAGAACAAAGAATACGAGCACTCTTAGGGACAGCTGCTCTCGTATTTTTCTTTTTTTCTTGTAGCACTGATAGGAATTGCATATGTGTGTGTCAGCCAAAATATCTGGGTTTGTATTACATTACTGGTTACCACATCAGTGAAATCAGAGGTGGAAAAGCAGCAGCTTAATTGTCTGGTGGAGATTGATGCCACTAAAGTCTCTGAGTCCAGCAGTGTATGTGCCGCATTTGTAAAGTTTTGATATATGTTTCCTTACTCATCCTTTTTTGTGGCGATGGGCTTTCCATGGATTTTCTAATTACCACAGTTCAAAAGTTTGGTATGTTCTCTCTCTACTAAGAATATGCAGTTGAGTAGGAGACTCATTAGGTGGTATCTGGTTTATCCAATAGCCAAGTTTCACATAAATGAGATGGCTTTAAATCCCTTGCGATAAAAAGACCTTCACTGCTTTTTCATCTTGATGTTTTCTTTCCTAGTAGATCTCATTGTTAGGAAGTAAGGTTTGTTTACTGAGCTGACATTTTCTATTTTTAAAAATTTCACCCCTAACTCCTGGCTTTTACATCCTATTCTACATTGCTTTGACCACATGACATGACATTTTACCATGCCTGACGTTTGCCTTAACAATATGATGTCTTTATTCTCCCAGTGGAATTCACCATGCCATCTAAGTATTGCCTTTGAATGGAAACAGATTTCTACCTCTTCCACTCTTCCAGTTCATTAATGAAATGCTGAACAACAGCAGATCCAACATACAGTCCTGTATTACCACATTCAGTAAATTATCAACGCACCACTGTTTCCCTCCTCTCAGTAAATTATCGATTACCATAAATATTTATGTTGTCTTAGAAAGTTTTCTATCCCCTTTTCTTAATGGTCATGCCAAAATCAATGTGAACTTGTCTTTCAGAGAGTGCTTTTCATTGTTTTGATATAATAATGGGATAATAATCTTGCAGTGAATGTGGAACTCAAAGCAGCGGCTTACACAAGCTTCTAAGGTCTGCTAACCTTGCCCTCTACCTATATACCTTGAGGTAACCTGAATTGCATCATATGCCCCAGAAGAACACACCATTACATTTCTATAAAATAATAATGTAGTTTTCCTAGTGGTTTTGATGTATCAATGTGTAATACGTAATCATGGGAAGTTTGTTCTGACAGATCCTTTTATTTTTGAGTAACAGCCAAATGGAAAAGCTAGCTTTTCAGCTTTTTTGTCACTAAAATAATTTCTCTGAAGCTTAAAAGGTGTGTTTATCTATCTGTCGATCTCCAGAAAGAGAGAGAAATAGCCTTTAAAGCCTACTATATCTTTACAGTATATGCACTTTGTAAATAGTTGTATAACCTGATAGTAAAGATAAATCTTAAAGGTTCTTTATATGGCTATTATATAGCTTTATACAGACACATACTGTACTATTCCTTCTCTTTATAGTTGCTGGAAGATAAAAATATTATCTTAACTGTTCTTCTGCAGTTTCAAAGGTCAGGGGACATAGATAAAGCACAAAACTGGTTTTTTAGGTTTTAGGGATAACGGAATCAATTTCAGGGTTGGGATGTTGGGGCTTCTAGCTCTGACTGTTAAAACAAAAGTTTTGTGATTTGTTTTTGGTGAAACTGAGGAGAGAGGGCATGGCATCCTGGCTGGAAAAGCAGGAAACTTAAAATTCAGAATCTAAATCTGGGGTCCCAGTGTGTGCTTGGGAACAGTTCAAAGAGCATGTCATATAGAAATAACGTCTCCGGACTCATCTGGAGCTGATTGTCCAAGTCCTTGCACAAGTTGTTTTTGTTTTACTTGTTTTGTTTCTAGTTTTTTTAATTGCTATGGTAACTTACTCCATCTTCTTGTCTTTCCAACTTCTAATCAGGTCTGTCATCTTAGGAATTAGCCTGTCTTGGGAGAAAGCCAAGTTTTGGAGCAAGATTGATTCCCACTGCTTACCCCCCTCATTTTTTTAATGTCTTAGATTCTTCTTGTCTTTGATTCTTCTTGTCTTCTTTTTTTCTCACCAGTATACACTGTCACAAACAAAGCCAGGAGGTAGTAGTACCTCATATGTTCTCCTTGTGGTTCTTTGCCACTGAAACAGATGTCTTGATTCCTGATAAAAATTTTTCCTGTCACCAGCTTTGCCTGTTGACATTGATCCATACATGGGGCACTCACCTTTCCACTGAACCGTGCTGCCTTACCGTAGCTCATCCATGATCCCCTATACCTGCTACCTCTACCATCTCTTCCTTTATAAGCATTGCCCCACCGTGCCCCATTATGCTATTCTCTTGTACCTGTTTAATGGCTCTTCTTCCTCCACATGGATCTAATATGCCTGGAGCCTAGAATCTCACTCCTTTTTCTCATTAGCTCAGGTTTGTTTCTCAAAACAGAAAGCTTGTTTTGAGAATTACCTCCTTCACTGTAACTACAGATCCAGTCAAGGGTGCAGGTTCTGAATTGTATAGGGATTAAGATTTTGACACTGCTGTTGTGGCATATACCTCTAAGAGTCTTGTTTTCTTTGTTTAAATACAGCATTACCCCAGCCTAAGAAGTAATTTACCAGGCAGAGCTGCCTGCAGGCAGTGCAGTACCAGTTTCTGAGAGTCCCAGAGATGCTGGCTGTTTGTAATTACATGACAAGTAGATTGAAATTGTTTTTAATTGTGCTCTATGGCATAATATACCTATCTATCTTTGAACGTCTGATATTTTATTAAAGGAGCATAACTATGCAGCCTTTTGTGGTACTGCAAGGGAGAAGTGTGTGCAACACTCTCTTCTTTACAGAAGTATGGAGGATCCAGTCCCTCAGCGGACAGGTGGCTAAGCAGAGTTTGAAGAGACCTTTTCCTTTGAGAAAGCCCTTCCCTATGCCCTGCCATATCACTGATCACATCTGAAAGTTATCCTTTTAGGGGATGCACAGGAACTCAGATACCTGTCTGGGGACCATGCATGGTCTGTGATGGTCTTGGGGTATCTATGGGAATAAAGGCAGGGTCTTCGTTTGGCATGTGAATTTCAGATTTCTCATTCAAACTTTCTTTGAAAGTTACAAGGAAAGTGGTGTTGCTGCTTACATGAAAAACTGCAGTTCTGGTGCCATGTGAGAAGGAAAGCTGAGGTGTTACCAGTAAGACAGGAGACACTAAGTGTCCAGCTATTTACCAGAGTGGCTGTTCCCTTAAGAGCCAGCAACCTTATCTACCTGTGGTGAATGTACAGTCCCCAAGGGCACATTACGCCATGGAGATAACTGCAGCAAGGGTTTGAATTTCATCTGTCAATATGTCCTTTCCCATGGAGAACTGAAACCAAAGCTGTAACACACCCAGGTGGTCTTTCAAGGGCAGCTCTTGAGGGAGTTATCTTTGTTGTTGTAAATGTGCTGTGAACTACGAAGTCCAAAGTGCACTGCCCAGGTGACAGTAGGCTTTGTGCCTGACTTTGTGCTCTCCCTGTGTCTTCTTACACCTTTCCCACAAAAACAGGACAGGAGCTTGGCTCTCGAAGACATGCTGCTCTGCTGCTCATTATGCTTGTTGGGGTCTGAGCCCTTTTATGCTGGTGAATTTTTCTAATTGATTTCTTAAAACTATGTATTTTGAGCAAGGCATTTGTGAGATGTTTTAGACTCAACAGAAACAGAAAAATCTGACAGCATGCATCAAGTCTGTTTTCATGTTCTCCATACGCTTTGGTCCTTTGGTTGCTGGCTGTGGAAGAACCTTTTGGATTACTTTTATTCTCTCACACTTGATAGTGGCCCAGCTTTGTTAAGGGCTGGTGCTTCTGCACTTCACAGGGCTAAATTGTGCTAGGCTAGCGCCAGAGTTGTCACAGTCTCAGGGTTGTGAGGATTGATAGCGACGGCATTATGAGCTTTACTGCTCTTCTGTGGCTAAACTCTCAAACTGAATGAGTCCTCTGGCAGAAATTCCAGGTCATTAAACCAGCAAGCATTCTTTGCAATCCTTTTTTGTGACTAAACTCAGACTTCAGCAAGTCTGAAGTTACTCTGCCCTAAAGAGCCATCTACTTTGAAATAATAGGTATAGGTGCATCAGGAGGTATGGGTACCTCTCACGTCAGAGTGCCAGTTTCTTCAGTAGTCCCAGGAAAAACCAAAGCCACACTGGATGCATAGTGGACAGAGGTGCAGCAGTGTTTCATCTGCAGCTCTAACCTGAAATGTCACTGGCTTTGGAAGATTTCTGGTTTCTGAATGACTAGTGATTTACGTTAACCGTACCTGATTCAGATCCTACAGAATCACAGAATGGCTGAGGTGGGAAGGGACCACTGGAGGTCACCTAGTCCAACCTCCCTGGTCAGTCAGGGTCCCCCAGAACACATTACTCAGGATTGTGTCCAGATGGCTTTTCTCCAGGGAAAGAGACTGCACAGCTTCTCTGGGCAGCCTGTTCCGGTGCTCAGACACCTGCCCAATAAAGTTCTTCCTCGTGTTTAGGTGGAACTTCCTGTGTTCCAGTGTGTGCCCATTGCCTCTTGTTCTGTTGCTTGGCACCACTGAGAAGAGCTTGGATCCATCCTCTTGACACCCTCCCTTCAGACACTTAAAGACATTGAAGAGGTCCCTTCTCACTTGTTTCTTCTCAAGACTGAACAGGCCCAGCTCCCTCAGCCTTCCTTGTAAGTGAGGTATTCCAGTCCCTTGACCGTCTTTCTAGCCCTCTGCTGGATCTGCTCCAAGAGTTCCATGTCTCTCCTGTACTGAGGAGCCCAGAATTGGACACAGCTCTCCAAATGTGACCTCACCAGGGCTGAGCAGAGGGGCAGGATCACCTCCCTCGACCTGCTGGCAATGCTCTTCCTAACGCACCCCAGCATACCTTTGGCCCTCTTGGCCACAAGGACACACTGCTGGCTCATGGATAGCTTGTTCTCCACCAGGACCCCCAGGTCCTTCTCTGCACAGCTGCTTTACAGCAGGTCAGTGCCCAGCCTGTCCTGGTGCTTGGGGTTATTCTTCCCCAGGTGCAGGACCCTGAATTTGCCTTTGTTTAATCTCAGGCAGTTCTTCTCTGCCCATCTCCATCTCTCCAACCTGTCGAGGTCCCTCTGAAGGGCTGCACAGCCCTCCGGGGTATCAGTCACTCCTCCCAGCTCTGTGCCATCAGTGAACTTGCTGAGGAGGCATCTGCATATGTGGATGTCAGGTTTGACTAAATGGTCTGTAACCCAGTTCTCCCACATGAAGGTCAAGTCTGCTTTCCTCCAGACCTTCTCCCTGATCTCCTGGGTCAGGGATTCCTGAGAAGTAGCCTTGGCAGTGAAGACCGAAACAAAGAATGCGTTTGGTATCTCAGCCTTTTCTGCAGCCTCTGTTGCATGGGTCCCTGCTCCATTCAGTAGCCGGCCCACATTTTCCGTAGTTTTCCTTTTGTTACTGGTATCTTTGAAGAAGCCCTTCTTGTTATTCTTGACATCGTTAGCCAGATTTAATTCCAAATGGGCCTTGGACCCATTGAACACAGAATACTGAATGTCCTAGATGAAATCTCAGTCTGACTCTAAATAGCCTGTCTGTAACACCAGTGTACATCAGGTAACAGAATTTGAACAAGTGGAGAACAAGCTCACTGCTTGTTAGCCTTTTAATCATTAGTGACTTAAGGACTTCCTAACCAAGAAGCTGCATTTTCATTTTTTGTTTATTAGGCACTCTTGAACTCATCTCTTTAATCTTTTTGCACGTGCTGCCACAGCAGAGAATTCTACAGATTTTAGAAATGTTGAGGGAAAAAGTAGTGGGGTTTTGGTTTTGTCTGTTTTTTGGTTTTTTTTCTTAAAGCTACTTGTCACTAGGATAGTGTTTTCTCTAGAAAATTGCACTTCATCTGACATAAATATCTGAGTTGTCCTACTACCAAGGAACGTCTGCCTGATGGCAAGTTCTCTCTAGATTCTGTGTTATAGTTGATAGCAAATAAAAGTTTTGCAGTTGTTTTACTCGCATACACTGAATTATCCATTTGAATGAAAAGTACACCTGGTACCTCTTACTTGCTTGGTGTACGCTCCGTTGTGTTTTCTGCTGTCCCCCACCAATTTTATTTTGTCACAGACTTGGGTTTTTACATGACAGTGCTGCTATAACACTTGTTTTCTAAGTGCGTCTTATATAAAATTACATCCTAGATGAACATTTAGGCCTACTTAAAATGAAAAAAAAAATATTCAGAGGGTTGTTTATGTCAAGGTTTTTTTCTTTACTCAGCAAATTTGTATTTTTCTCTCACTTTTTTTATCTGTCTCTTCCTTGCAGCATCAGCCACTATGTGCTGGTGATGTCACTGACCATATTTATGATGGTGATGAATGGACTAGCCCAGCTGTTAACTACATGGAGACTTGGACTTCCCAGAAGGACTAAGCACCATTCCACATGATAAAGCATCTTCAGGCTTCCTCTGAACCAACTTCCAGCTCTGGGGCGTAAATACGAGTTAATGGGACTAGACTGCCAAAATCCCATCCAGGGGTCAGAGTGCTCTGCTGATACAGATTAAATGCTGTCATATGACTGAAATTTGCATTTGAGGGTTGCCATTTAGACAGCAATGGGAATTTGGAATAAAAACGCCTCTGTTTATTCTTCAAGCATACATATTTCTTGAAAATGAAAACAGCAACAAAATTATTTTTAAAATACATAGGCAACTGTCTTTTGGGTTTGGTTTTTTGGGGAGGTGGGGGTTTTTTTGTTGTTGTTATAACTTGGCTGCCAGCTGTTCGTTCACACATACTCTCATTAGGAGCTTGCAAAGTTCTAGCTTCGTTTCATGTCTCGCATAAGCACCTCCCAGGCTAAAGCATGAATGAAATCAGTCGGGGCAGATCAGTGGTTTGTGTGTAACCGATGTGGCACACGCACTGGAATATCTCTGAAATGGGCTGTGCTTTCTGCAAGCCGTGTCAGCGTGCCTGTGAGAATATGTTGAGGCAGGTTAAGGCTAGTGTGCTGTGAGGCTGTTGCTGTAAGACAGCATCTTTCAGCTCATCCTGCTGCGAATTGCTGCTGCTGACTTGTGCTCTCCTGCTGCCTCCTGAGCTTGGGCGGGCTGAGCAGTATGACACTCAGGTAGCTGATCCAAATGAGAAGGAACCTGGTTAAATAGCAGTCAAATAGCAGCTCATGACAGGGTGGGCAAGAAGGTTAGGGCTGATTGTTTGCATAGCAGCCCAGAGTCAGATCAGCATAAAGAGGTCATGAAACTGCAGCTGGAGTTGCTGGTTTGCAGAGAGTGATGCCATGTGGAGGCTTTTTTCTTTTTTTCCTTGTTTTCCTTTCTACTTGTGTTCTGCTTCTGATTACAAGCATCAGTAATGGCTGCACAATCAATCTAATGCAGATTCCCTGTATACTGATTACAAGTAAGAAGCAAGGAAAAGAAAAAGTGTTGTTCATTCTGGCCCATTCTACAATGGCATCACTAAAAATTGTGCTATGTAATATCCGTGTGTCACACTCCTAACCTGCAGCCAGTCCTTTCTGTCTGGGAGCTGATACATATGGTGCATGATGCTGGCAGCCAAGGCTGGACATACATCATGAGGGCTGCTCCAATGCTCTTTCCAGCCATCTGGCATTTGGCCACAGTCACATGTCTGTTTAACACTCTGAAAACTAGTCATCCCTCTGCAGGAAGTTTGGCTGGGAGAAACTGGTCACAAACCTCCATCTGCTTGTTGGGTTCTAGAAAGAATTAGCATCATGGGCCTGCAGTCATCTGTGCAGCTTCAGAGTGCCTCGTGGGAGTGTCTGAGTACTGTTAAGGGAGTAATTTTTTCCACTAGGTAGTGGTCCACTGGTCCCACTGGGCCTGTTGCCTCACAGCTGGCCTCAGTCACAGAAGGTATTTTGCTTTTGTTACAGGCTGCACCTGCAGACTGCGCACCTAAAGGTGGGCATGTGCCTGGTGCTGGTGCTTGTACCCTACAGCCAAGGCAAGGAGCAACCATGAGCAGCGGGAAAGTTGCCACTATGGCAAAGTGTGTGTAGACATGGGAATATGCCACATTTGTTCCAGGATTCAGTGAGTGTTTGCTGTGGAGAGCTATATATACACTTGAGTCTCAGCCTCACTCCACAAGTATATACAGCGTACTGTATCAATGTGGGTACTGTATCCTCAGCTTTGTGTCACTGAACTGATGTCTTGAGACCTCTGTCCACAGTGCTGTCCATTCAGTACACAAAGCTGTAAGCCATTGACCATCCTAGTCTCCATTGCTGGGGAGACTGCTTTGCAGAACTACTGTTTGTAGAACAAAGTCACTCGTGGGAGCAGCTGAACAGCTGGCATTGGTGTCATGTGAAGAAATTGACTGAAAAGGTAGGAATGTGGGACTCACAGGGCTGCCACCCTTAACTCACACCTTCTGCAAGCTTGTCAAAACTGTTATCTATGACAAGACCAAGTGGATGTCCTACCTATCAGGAGGTACATACTGCCGGCACTGTAGGATCCCTGGGAGAATGCAAGGGAGCTCAAGCCTGATGCCTTTCCTTACCACAGGGGGCTGGTAATAAAACAGCATCTCAGCCCACTGCATCTGGTGCTGCTCGTCTGTGGTAGTAGGAATAATCTACTTTGGTATGCAGGCAAGTGAAAATGAATGGGCGAAGTACAGCCTGCATCAGTCACTCTTTCTGCATGTGGTTTCCATAGCACCTTTTTCTATAAAGTGGGTTTTGTTTCCTACATCCTTCCTTGTAAGAGAAGAAAGGGGACAATGAGCACAGGGGAATATTTGCAACATGTGTTGTTTTTCCTCAGTGCTGCTCTGCAGGGATTTGTTCTTGTTTGCCATTTGCTCTGGCTGGGCCATGGTGGTGGCAACCTCAGCTGACCTTTCCCTTTCCCTGTTTGGTTCCTTGCGTCTCTGTGCCATTTGTGGATTCAATTTCTATCAGAGGCCAAGGGAGTGCTGGAGACCAGCTCTCATGGAGAGGCAGGATTGGCTGTGCTATTCTCGTGCCTCCCCAGGGGAAGCTCTTGCTGGAGTCTTGGCCTGCACTTCTGGGTTGACTCCAACATGGAGAGGTGTCGAAAATTCTCCCACTCAGCTACTTTACACAGCCCCATGGGGTGTGTGACAAAGTCGACTTTTCCCTCCCACAGATGCATGTTCTTCTCCAGAAATAAATGGCATCAACAATAAAAAGTGCTCCCCAACCCTAGCAGCTAAGGTAGGGAGTGAAATTTTGTGCTTGGATGGGTTTAAGCTTTCTTTTGTTCTATTTGTGGGTTTTCAAGCATCATCATCCCTATTCATGGGGTCCAGAGAGGATTCAGGCCCCAGAAGGGGGGTTCTGAGCCAGCAGAGGCTTCCAGCCCTTTTTTTCTGTGAAGGGCATGAAGGCAGAATTACCCCAGGCCCTTCTGCCACCCTTCTTTCACCTGCAGCAGAGCTGCACACTCTCTGACTCCTGGAGCAGGTGAGGCTCCAGAGAGTGAAAACCTCAGGCAGGGAAAGGCAGGTAAATTAACGTTGTTTATGCCAAGGGCTGCATAACTTTTATTTTTTTTAACTAAAAACCTTGCAAAGCTTCTATCTTCTTGCTTTCAGTTCCATGGATCCCTGAAGAGCTAACCATAAACCTAGAGTGCCCATCAGGTGGTGTAATGCAAGAGAAACTGTACTGAACAGTAGCTGATACAAAGGTCTTGTAATCTTCAGTGCTAGGAATTGTTCTCTGCTTTTGTGTTATCAAGGCTGTACACAGCAGCCTTTTGATATCTGCCCAGGGAGTGAGCTGTTTCTTCAGAAATGATGAAGCTTAGATTGTATCAAGACCCTCTTATGACTCAAACTAAATAACTTCTCCCTCACAGAGTAAATCAGATTTTACAAGCTTCGGCAATTTCAGTGCATGCCGTGCCTGTTAGTTTTAAGTCTGCTACAGTCTTCACATTCTTGAATGAGAACAAAGATATGAATGAACATTCACGGTCTCACCCAAACCTTAAACTGCAGTCTCTGGTGTGGAAAAGCCACAATGCAAACATTTTTTCAGCTCCTACCACCCCAGCTAATCTGTAAGGATGTGATGCTCATTACTTCTCCTGTTTGTCTGTATGAATCCTGCAGTCCCTTTTCCCATGGCTTTGGAGTGGTGGGGGTACTTCTCTCAGATGTCTTTGGCAAAAAGGATGAGAACATGGAAGGTGCCATGCTTGCTTGTGCATCTGATAGATATGGGGTTCTGTGAGAAGGAGCCAGGTGAAGAGAATATTTTTAGGAGCTATAGTTGTGGTAGGGAAGAGAGAATTTCTCTGTCTGGTACCTGCTCTGGGGTGTGCTGTGTGTCACAGTGGTGGGACAGCTCCAGATGCCCCCTTCTCCATCATCACATGGCTTCCTCCAGCCTGAGGATGAAAAACTTTCTTCTCCTGTGTGTTGTGTTTGGGAAGCTGCTTTGTGAGCTGCCATGGCTTGGGAAGATTTGGGAACCTGTCCTGCAAAGCTGCCCGGGGTGTGGTACGGCCCCAGATCAGTCCTGGTTATCCATCCATGAGAGAGGACTTGTGGTGAGCCAGAACTGACCGTCACAGCAGCTGATGGTCACCAAATTATTTGCAGTTCTCTCTGGTCACTCTTGGGCTAGTTATGTTCATAAGGATGTGTAGTGTTAAATCCAGTTCATCACCTTACAGAGGCTCTGAATTCAGCTGCTTCCTGCAAGGGCTTCCTCCTCACCCCAGGGCAGGGCACAGTATTTTAGCATTTGAGGACTGAAAAGAGGAAGGAGGAGGCTGAAAGCATGGCACTCTCCCTCTTCCCAGGACCTTGAAATCAAGCTTGTTGATATTTTCCTTGTTTGTTTAGTTATTGACTTATGCTTGGCATAACTTTCTAGCTTTGAAGGTGAATAATATAAAGCGGATGACAACACACCTTGTTCTGTTTGCATTTTATTTTCCATGTGAGTTGTAAGAGCAAATTCCTCAAGTGTTACATAAAGTGAAGCTGACTTAAAGGTTTACCTTTCACTCAGGTCAATACTGCTGACAAAGCTGTTAATAACAGCTGGATATCATCCAGTGCTTTTTCTGAGACAGGGAGAGAAAGCACCAGACCAAGTTCCCCCCAGCCATCTGTGACTGCAGTGGGACAAGACCAGGGATGGAGCCCACTTCTGCTCTGAATTTCCTTCCATCTGCACCCTCCTTCTCGGGGTGTCACCTCTGCTGCAGGAGGGTCCTTCCTGACCTGAATTGTCCTGTGACCCAGTGTACAGCCACCAAGGCCTGCACACCTGATGCTGGGGCCAGTGGTTGAGCAAGGGACAGGGTAGTGCTAACAGGCCTGGGGAATTTAAATTTAAATCACTGCAAAAGCGGTCACACCCAGGCCCAACGTTTTTGCCTTGAAGCGAGAAGGGAGGAGAAATATGAGAAAGCCGTGTGTCGCTACCCTGGCTCTTCACTGTTCCCACTGCCTCATCTTCCTTCTCGAGGGGTTTGCAGCATTACTCCTGCAGTACCTGCCTACGCCTGACCCCAAGCTTCAGCAACGCCAAGCTGATCCAAAGGGCACGTGTCTGGTAACACACGTTGCAAAATTGAACCACTGGCATTATGGCTGGGGAAATCTCTGACCAAGACCTAGACTCCTCTAATTAAACTTAGCTTATTGCTCTTGCAGAAATGCTGAAGGACAAGGCATTCTCAAGTGCAGTTCTCGTATTGACTTTCTGTGGAGTAACCTTTATGCATCTCAATAGACATGGCCTTTTAGTGATGGACATCATTATTCTGCCTTCTTGGCATGTGAGACAGTGCAAGACAAAAACTTCAGAGTAATTTCCACAGAGGGTGAAATTTGGTGGTGTGAGTCCCAGTGAGCACACAAGCAGAGACAGGCACTGAAAATGCTGTGATTTTATTTTTGTATCGATTTCCATATTAAGTTAAGAGACACTAGAACTTACTGTACAAAGCACTGCTATCCAGAACTATATTTAGCTGCTCAGATGTTTGTGTCTCCATCTCACTGGATCTCCAGAAGCGAGTGGATATTTTCCATCAAGGGCTTGTTATATCTGACCTGCTGTGAAAGGAAAATATCTGTTTTACCACCATGCATTTTTTCATACAAGTGGTATCTTTCTGTGTCTCTTCTAACCAACATTAATACATTATATTTTCTTTAAAATGCTGCAAACTTACTTGCTTTAATGTAACTTGGTAAGTTACAGCCAAAAGAAGAAATTAATATGCATGTCATTTTAAAAGAATTACATAGTGCAGGAAAACCTCCTAGTATTTGGGGTGATGGCCAAATCTTCATCCAGGACCTGCACTGAACACAAGCCTTTTGAAATTTGTTTTAGTCTCCTCGTTTCCTGGGGCTTTATTTCCCCACCAATCCCAAAACAGCCATGCAGTGAACCCTGCCTAAGATTTCTTTTTCCCAAGCGTGAGGGTTCCCCTTGAGGATCTTTCCTACCCTTGCTCCTCCAGTGATCTGTGTCCTGGGCGGACCAGGACCTGACCTGCCACACCTGACTCTGCAGCAGAAGCTTAGGAGCATTTTGCAGTCAGCGCCCAAACCCAGGACAGTTCAGGGGACGAGTTTTGTCCTGTTCAGTGGGTCATGATGACAGCCTGTCTGTCATGGGAGAGCCTGTTTGCTTAGTTTGCTGCTTTTTGTTTGTTTGTTTAGGAGGTTTGTTTTTTTTTTTTTTTCATTTATACTTAAAGCTTGAGGTTTAGTTTTTTTCAAGTAATGATTGTGAGACCAGCTGTCGGCATTAATTCGTTTTAATATGACTCAATCTGAGCAGTATTCAAGCTTCCTCTTAGAAAATCTAGCTGACTGCGATTTTTTTTTTCAGGCAGTTTGCTTGACAGAGAATAAATTTTTACAAAAAGTTGCTCTGCAGAGCAAGGGAACAGAGTCTGTCATTTTCCCTTCCTGCTGCTCGTTTCTTGCAGAAGTACCTGACATCTGGGGAAAAGCAGCCTTTTCATTAGTGGGTGCATGGAAGGCCCATGGGCAGGAGCACAGAATAACTGGCTCTGCAATTTATAGAACTGCAACTAATTGTATTTTAAGGCTCTATTTCAGTGAGGCACCATTGCTGCCTATCATTCCAATAAACATATTGGAACGGAATGGCAGTAACTATATTTTCTCTCCTCGTGGCAATTTTAATTCTTTGTGAAAAATCACGGCAGCTGTAAGCTTTCTGAATACAAAGCAACAGAACACAGGTAAGTGGAGGTGACATTCCCCTGTAGTTCACAGCAATTAACCTCAGGAGGGAAAGAAAAATTAAAATGGTCACTGGTGTTTGGGAGAATTACCTTGTGATGCATTGCAAATACCCTTGTGGGCAGTGATTTAACTTAATCTGTGCCAAAGTTATGCAAATATGCTTGTGATACGTTTGACAGCTTGATCCCTTTCTCACTCTCGGAGTGGAGGAGGAAGACGGATCGGTGTACATGCTTCTAGAGGCAAAATGTGTGATACTTGTCAGGTTAGAGCTAACTGGCGTTATTTATTTGCTTACTTTGCAAGTCTGTGAATGCGCCTCACCATTAAGAAGACGAACACGGTAATGATTCTGTTTAATTAAGGGAGAAGTAACTTTCTTGCCAGTTCTAAGTGTCGCTTGATCTATCTGAGGTGTCACAGGACTGGAGAACTCCTGCAAAGGGCTGAGGAAGCATTATTTGTGCTCAGTGCGTGGAGCTTTATGAAAGCGATTTACATATTTGCACACTGAAGCATAACTACCAGAACATAAGCGGGGTGATAAATGATTAACTATAAAAGATTGGCAGCTTGGGCAAAAATCCAGCAGAGCACTTAAGCATGTGCTTAACTTCAAATAACCTGGCCCTGCTTACGGTGTCAGGGCCTCTCTTTAAGTTCGGAAATCTGCTCCTGCACTGTAGTTAAATGTGTGCTTAAGTGACTGGGAGGACCAGAGTCTGGCTAAGAGAGCTTATAAACAGGAAAAGCTTTCTCATAGAATGCTTTTAAATTGGGATGGCAGCTGTAAGCGGGACTGTAAACAGATCAGAGCTCATCACAGATGGAGCATCCCCAGCTCCTATTGATGAAGTGGGAATTGTCAGTTGCCTAGCATTTCTCAGACAAAGGGCAAAACCAGAGGTATTCTAGCAACAGACTAGTCTAGTCTGCCCATTTCAGCACAATGTTTCGTTTTGTGCATTTTGTTCTGGTTTGTTTTTAATTTCTGGGAACATAAACAGGCTAAATATTTTATTGTTGTTCTGTGAAAATCACACTCTGCTTTGGCCAAATGTTGCTTTCACTAAATGGTTTAATTGAAAATGGGATTAGGCCAAAAAAAACCCCCCAAAAAACAAAACCCCCAACCTCCCAACGGTGTTTTCATTTTCCAGTAATTTGAAACTCTTCTCCAGCATTCATCTTGCACCCACCAAGAATCCTGTTAGTAACTTTGCTTCACCACAAGCCACTTTCTTACACTGTATTTGGAAGTTCCTGAAGCTGGAAGTTGAAGAAGCTGATCTGAAGCACAAGTGTTAAGCAAAAGTTGAAGGCCCAAATGAGGGTCATTCTGATGGAGCTGGGTTTGGTCTCCATGTAACACTTTGGGAATGTTTCCATGTGCCTGGGTGAAATTTACCAAACTAGAACTACAAATGAAGTCCACCGCGTTCTCCTTTTATCCTTTCTAAAAGAGAATATTTGGGCTTATATCTGCTGTCAGAGTGACTTGCTCTTCAAGTTACCCCTCTCATCTCCAGCAGATACCTGGGAGCAATGGCTACTGTACATTCACCAGGCATTCACTCAATAAAAATGGGCTTTTACATCACCATCACCATTACAGCAGTACATGCTGCTATTGCATGTTCTTTCCATTTTGGGAAGCATTTTGGCTCCATCTTTTTTTTTTTTTTTTAAATTTATTTTATCTCTGCCGATGTAATCTCTCATAAAACATGTCTGAAGTTCTTGGTGGTTGGGTGAAGCTTAATTAAAATGTGTCAGTGTGATGGTGTCTTTCATTCAGGAGACATGAAGGAAGATGATAATCTCCTTTTCTGGAATAAATGTGAATGGGTTCAGTGCCCAAAACATAGGCTCTGGATAATTAACGAGAAGCAGAAAAAGGAAGGTGAAAAGGTTTTTCTAGGACTCAAATTAAGATCTATGCAATAAGATACTGTTACGGGAGTGTGTTCCTGGCCTGAGTAGCCAGGAAACAAGCAGGAAAAATAGGATCTAGAAAGTCCTGGAGACGGAAAAAAAAGCTGGAAATACAATTTGGAGAGAATGGCTGAAAATTCTCATAACAAGTACGAGTGCAGGCCAGAAAATGATAAAGAAATCATCTCTGATTTGATTCAGATTGTCTTCAAGGCTTTTGTACTTCTTCTTTTCTTTTCAAAATCAACAGGTTTGCATAAAATTACCTGAATCCCTCAGCTATTTCTCCTCCTAATGGAAATAACTTGAAAGATACTGAACAATGATCAAACAGCATGAGACACACCTACAACGAAAGCAGTCATATTTTTGTAGTCAGAGGGTGGGGGGCGGCTGGAGCTTTCTCCATATCTGTTTAAAGAATCAAAATGGATTTTATGCTTCTGTAAGGCATGGACCATGGATATAAGCCAACAACCATCAAAATCCGCAGGAATTTCCTAAAGCCCATGGAAGCCAATGGATTGAAAGGTCAGTTGTAGATAGATCAACAGTCAAAGTGCTCTCTCAGGAGCATAAGTTAAAGGCTGGTTATTACAAAATTCAAGCGCTTACATTTTTTGTAAGTCTACTATCATTCCTTTTTTACAGCCAGGTTTAATGTGCTGGCTCTATATGGAAGTTGTGGCTTTCCGGAATGTTATTGCAGGTGCCATATTGCTGCAGCTTTTCCAGGTAATGGTTCAGGTGACCACAAACTGATTTTCTTCTAATATGCAACCCACCCCACTCCCTCCAGCCAAATTCTCCAGCTCCCTTGGTCTGAGATTTGGAATCCCACTCGTTACTCAAAAGTCTTTGTGTATTGATCAACCCGTGGGTGTGGGCAGGAGCAACACCTGGTCAGAACTGAAGGGGGAACAAACCACTGACATTAATTTTCATGACCAATCCTGATTCCTTGGGAAGAAGGTATATTGAGGTGGATTTTATCACTGGCAAATTAACTTGAGAATTGGTGAGGGATGTGGAAGAGGAGCTGACAACTCTTCCATTGCCTTTATTGAATGGTTTGACTTTGCTTCTATTGCTAAAAGAAACTATATCTATCTATCTGTCTGTCTATCTATATCTAGTTTGGGTATTTTTTGTCCTTTTCCTCTGGACTCAGAGAATTAAGAAATCAGTAGATCACACAAATTCATACCAGGAGAGGCAAGTGTAGTGTTTTCTGGTTTGAACCAGTACTTTTATGTTTTGTCTTGCCTGCAAAATCCTTCCCGTTTCTCAAATGCAGGATAAGTAGGCAGTATATAAGTCAGAAAATATGCAATAATGAATGTTTATCTGCAGTTTTCCATTCCACATGCTGAAAATAAGAAAAGGGGGAAAAAATAGACATGTTAATGATGTCTTATCATTATCATATTCTCTTAAGCTAGCATGGGAGGAGGATGCATAATTACCTGGACAGAGACTAAGTATACTGACTTCAGCTATTCCTCAGCTGGAGCTGTTTTTCAGCATGTGAACACGAAAAGCTTTAAGGAATAATGCATAAAAATGCTATTATCCTTGGAAAAAGCAATATTCAGCTGTCTTGGCCATTATGTAGGTGAAAACACAATGGGTACCAAGGCTGCTGAGTACATTTGCATGAGATTAGTTAAATCATCTAAGCAGAATGTCCCCCCTGTCTGCTTCACCCCATGCTCAGATGCTGGGGAGCTTGGAAGCAAAAGCAGCAAAGAAGATGCAACGCCGCATGAGCACTTCCATTATTTTTTTCTGATTAAAGAGGAGGCACAGAAAGGTGGGCAGAGACTGGCTAGTCATGGGAAATGCCAGTGGGGAAGTTGGGCAGCTCTGGGTTCTGTCACAGTGTGCAACCTTGGGCAACTTGATAAAGTGTCTGGGATCACTTTTTTGAGCTTGATTTAATTTTTAACAAAATATCATTATACCGAAATTCCCACTTCAATCCACAGCATTTAGTAGAAGGGTCAGTTCTTCCCCTGTGAAATGGGAATCGTTTGAGAGGATGACCCACTCACACTTTACCCCTTCTCTGAAAGGTTAATAGCCTACCTGGACATGAAGGGCAATTTCCTTTGTACTTGCATCAGGAATCTGATCTCAGTTGGGGTTTCTGGGAATCTTAGTGATGCAAATAATACTCCCCTCCAGCACCAACTTGAGTGCCATTTGCCAAGTTGTGACCTCCCGGTGCCGATAAGGTACAATGTTACTTTCTGGAGCCAAGACAGGCCCTGGCCTTTCTGGCAGAGCACCACTGATGGATGAGGCTCTTTCTCTGGGCTGTGTTTGTGTGGTTCCAAGCCTTTGCAGGCAATTTAGAGAATATGTCCCCGGGATGTTGTGCTTTGGAAAACAGGCATAGGGATTGGAGCATGTTAGCTCAGCTGCGGTTTTACTGGCAATATGGGACATGAAATAACACAGAGTTTTCATTTGGCCATAGAAATGACTAAATAGAAGTACTTTACCACTTAGGGAGTGTTGCATTCTTGTCGTGTCTCAGCATTTTCAGATACAACAGATGAAACAAATTAAATTATGCAAGCACTAAAAGAATGCATTGTTAGCCCCATCTTTAACTTGCCTGCAAATAAATAAACACAAGTAACTCGAGAACTTATCTCAAAGATACCATAGGTTGGGTGGGATTTTTGCCTTGTGCTGGTCCACGTAACACATATACCTGTGTGTGCATCTGTAGGTGACCCATAAGCTGTTCCTGCTGCACGCGTTGCCTGGTGGGTCTCACAGTGTAGGAGAAACCACGTGACTGCACATCCCTTATTTGCGTTCCAGTTGTATACAGCTTTGGCAATTTGTTTATGCAATTGAATGTATGCACTTATCAATAACAGAGTCCATAATAAGTCCCAATTAATGTTGCCTCAGGGATCTTCCTTTATGTTTGTGCTGGTTTCTGTAGATTTAAACACTCGACATTAATGATGCATTAATGTTGTTTTCTGTTGTTTTTTGGGGGTTTTTTTTGGTTTTTCTTTATTCAATGCTGTGTTTGCAGTATAAAATCCACCATTTATTTTGTTCTCTTTGCTCAGCAGGGACACTTTTACCACTGGCTCTTTATGAGACTTCTTCATGAGTATGAAAGCCATTTATCTTTATTAGTTGTATATTTTGCTCATCACCTCTCTTGCATTTATGAATTAAATATTTATTGATTTTTTTCACAAAGAAGAATGCCCCACTGCTCATTAAGAACAATTACCACCAGCTATGCGCAGAAAACCATAAGCAAAGCAAACCTTCATTACTTCTGCATGCACTTCCACGTCAGAAGTGACAGGAACTGAATCTGTCTTTTAATAGAGATCTTTGTAGGGCTGGGTATTTTCTTTCAAGAAATCTGTATAATGGGCTGTGAAAGAAGAGATTACATCTGTTTGTTTTGTTTCTTTTTTTTTGCTTTGTGATACACAAGCAAAAGTGAAGGAATTTTTTCTTCCCCACTTTTTGCTTGGAATCTCATCGAACTGATGGGTATTCATTCTGATATCATATGAAACCTATTCAATTATAACTGAAAGTGATTAGCTTACTCCCAGTTTTTAATTAATTAATTTTAAGGCTCAAAGGATCAGTGTGGTCAGCTACCAGATATTGCTGCATGAAGCCTACAGCTCTGACTGGACCTTGCTGCAGGAAGGTGTGCAAACCTGTGCTGTGTGTTCACAGTGTGTTCGTGTAGCATACAGGACAAATCCCTGCCACCTCTGAAAATACGGAGGTTGTTTTCAATCTAGATAATGTGCCTTCAAGCTGCAGCCAAGGAATTTGATGCTGAGTCTCTATCTAGAGCATGGAAACCCCCCGTCAAGGAAAGCAGTCATGAAAACTGACTCTAAATATTGATTCCTCTCCCCAACAATATCCTGTATTGTTTGAAGTTATGTCCCATGAGCAGAACACCTGGTGGACCCTGGGAAGGCTGTGCCTGTGCCCCCTTCCCCTGGCTGCCTGGCCATGCTCCTCAAGTGTCCAGGTAGGGGCCAGCCAGACAAATGGCATTGCTGACCCACTCGCCAGTTGTGCCCAGTCTTGGCCATCTGCTTTTCCCTAGGATCTCTTAATCTCCCAGACTGCTATGTCTCATCAGCCATGTGGAAGTTCAATTATTTTTTGAGGCTTATACCTCTGACATTCCTTTGAATTCAGCTGAAATTAGCTGAGAGAGAGAAGCAGAGTGGGATGAAGACTTCTCTGCTGAGGACATGGGCTAGTAACTCTGGCCTCCCAATGATCATCCTTCTCCCCCCTCCCTTATTGAAGCCTTTGGCAATTGGAAATTGCAGACAACTTGTGCTCTCTGTTAGAAATCATCTAGCTGGATCACGCTTTTTTTGGCAAATGCAGTTTTTGCCTCTGCACTTTGTGATCCAAATGGGCCAAAACTAACCCTGTCCCACTGTTCATTACTGACTTCCTTGAAGTTGGAAAGGTGCTATGAAGACTTGAGCTTTGGCTTTTTTTTCTAAGGCTTGATGGAGTTCAGGAAAGAAAGGGAGCTTCTGTGCCCTGTGGGGTTGATGGGTCCAAGTCTCCTGAGCTGGGCTGGGTCTGTGGCTGGAGCTCAGACCCTCATCAGGGAGCTTTTATGCACTGGCCCCTCCTGAGTGTGCATGCAGCTGTAGTGGCTTTTTTTCAACTTTTTTTCAGCTGGGCTGGCACCACTGGGATCACAATAAGGACAGACAAGGAAATGTAGGAAAAGGCCCTTTTGCCCAGCCTCCTTCACTTAGGGACACATTGAGTTTAACACTAGTGGAGCCAGCAAGCTCAAATGGCTTCATGCTGGATGCATTTTTCAGTGGACTGCCATAAAAATACTTTTTATTTTGCCAGTGCTTGGAGGCTTGCTTTTCTTTTTGAAAGAATAGAAGCATAGAGAGGAAAAAGCCTTTCCTCAGCAGCACTGTTGACACAGCCACAATTTTCATTATCTGCACTTTTCTTTTGCAGCAGCAATAATGTCACCTCCCTCGCCTCCTCAGGGCTCTCCTGACACATCAGTCAAATGCCCACAGCAAGATTGCCACGAAATGGCTTTTGACAGGAAGGGCAGCTTGCGCCCTGCAGCTGCGACGGCTCTTGTGGTGACTGGCTGAGGACAGCACAGGGGTGAGCGCTGAGGCGGCATCAGACATCAGGCCTTGAGCTGCGCTCCTCAAAATGCTCCTTAATCCGCTTTTCTTGTGGGACTTCTCCCCTTTCACTCCTGATGGATTCATTTCTCCCTGGGGCTGCAGCCTTGTGTTTGGTGTTCTGAAACACCTCTGTAGCGATCAGCTGAAAGGCAGCAGAACTGAAGGAGATTTTCTGCGCGTCTTGGCTGAGGAGTTTTGGGTTAACATTTTCTTGCCAGGCACAGGCCGCACAGGCCATCCAAAACTAGGCTCTGATTAGTCATCCTCCTACTATTTAAGCTCTACTTATAGTGCATCTTCCTTTTATTGCTTCTATAGTGGGTAAATTCTGTCTTTGCAAGATGTTTTCCTCTAGCTAAGGGTATGTTGCCCTCCATGGAGGTGACCGTACTACTGGGATAAATACTCCTGAGGGCCAGGAACCACAGTGCCAGGGGGTCCAACTGGAAGCATTGCTGCCCTTTGATGTTAACAACCCTGGCCTGTATGATAAGGTGAACAATCCTCATTGAAATACAAACATCTGTCCTGTGTCTCCGTCCTCCCCCACTGGTGTTTCTAGGGTGAGGTGTTGCAGTGGGAAGACCCCATCCCTTGACTGCCAGGGTGCTGGGATGCTCTCAGGGATGCAGAGGGAGGAGGTTAGCTCCATATCCTTTGCTGCTACACTTCACCCACCCCCCGAGCGAAAACAGGTTCCAGTGTTCCAGAAGAACTTTGGTCTCAATAGGCCTGTGCTCACTGGGGAGAGCCCAGGGCTCTGCAGCAGCTTCGTCGCTGCCTGTTGGAAATGGCCCGGCTCTGCCTGACAGTGAGTGATGCATTCTCCAGTGGCATCAATCCAGGTGCAGCTTCTCCCATGTCAGGTTTGTGATGAAAGATACTCTCGTTTGCCACCTCCTTCTCCTCCTCCCCAGGACTGACTCTTTGAAAACCGTGGCTGGCTTTCAAAAGCTGGCTCTTAAAATGCTGGCTGCTAAAAGAGATAACAGCGTGCCTGTCCATGAAAGCCAACCATCCTGGGTGAGCTCATGAGAAAATCTGATCTAACCTGCCTGTCTGAGCAGTATTTATAAACACTGCTACCCAAGGATTAGGCAGCCCAGCTGCACTGATACAGTCAGTAAAAGCAGCTGTTTACGTTTCAAACTTTCTGAGGCAGCAGGGTTTTATAAAAAAGTCACAAGGCCACAGTTTTTGGGGTTTTTTATCTTTTTTTCTTTTTTTGGGCAAAGCCTCGAGAGGAACAAGCAGTACTTCAAAACACTGCTGCATCCATTTATTTAAACATTTCGGGATCTTGCTGTCATGTCCCCACCCCCCATTCCAAGCCTCAGCAAATAACAAGTTTTATTTTTGACGCTGTAAAGGAAACCAGGATGCATTCAACAGACCAGAGCCTTGCAGGATGCAAATTCCTACAGTTTCACCTACGGTGGCCATGTGGAGCTGATTTTCACCAGCAGATGAGCTTTAACTGGTGGCCACTGCCAGTGCCCTGCTGACTGTAGGACTGGGGTTTTCAGTCAGGTCTGGCCGAAACACAGCTGGGTTACCCCTCTCCTTTCGAGCCACTCAGACAGCTGCCCCCGGGCTATGGGTTTCAGCTGACTTGTATAGACAGAGGGGCTGGAGAATGATGGGAAGCAGCTGGGGGATGAGGGTTTTCCTGCTGAGCCCAAGAGATGAGATTGCTGGGGTCTTCCTGCTTATTCTCTTCCTGATGGTTCCAGTGGTCCTCCTCCTGCCTTGGGCTCCTTCAGCTAGGTGTCCTGAGCTCCTTCTGTGTGGGGGCTCCTTCTGGTATGTGGCTCCTTCTGGTATGTGGCTTTTATCTCGAGGCAGAGAGGCTTCCAGCACTGCTCATGGCTCTGTGCTGGGTACCATTTGTGCCCAGGGTCCTTCCCACCCCCTGCTGAACATCGGAGGGGCTCCCATGCCCAGGTGCTAGTGAAGGAGCTTTCCTCCTCTCTGCAGAGGTTTGTGATACCCTGGGAATGTTCTCTTTTTTCAGCTGTTTGTTGTTAGAGCATACTAACCCTCTGATTCCAACCCAGAAGGACTGGAAACCCTGTGTTTTATGTTACTCGACAGTCAGCATTTTCACTAGATGAGGCTGAACGATAAAGGATGTTTACTTAGGCCTGAGGGTATGTGATACTAGAATAAAGTTAATAAAATAAAAGAATTATTAATATTGTACTTAGCTTTAAGTATTTATTTATTTATTTTGGCTATTCCCTCAACCAGCTAGCTTTTTGGGGTAATTCATTATCTACTGCTACTGGGGCTGGGATATTCTGTTACCTCTTCCTCTGGTTTTAAAGATGACTTCTAGAGGAACTATTCTGGTTGCCGTATCCCTTCATAAAAAAACTTTTTCTTCCTCCTGTCTGCTTGCCTCTTGGTGCCTGAGACTTACCCCTGGGACCTGGCTCTGTAAGGACGTGTATCGCTTCTGTGTTCCCCCACCCCCGCTTCAGGTTACTGAATTTACATTTCTATTGAACAAGTAATTACCTCATTCCTGGCTCCAGGCTGTATGCCTTTGCTTAGGAAAACACTTGTGCTGTGACTCTAACATTTCTCATGCTATATCATTTATAACAGTGCAAAAGCCTTTGAGGATTTATAATTGATAGCTCACCACAAGCTTTGCATACAGCCTAAATGTATAAACATGACCAGAGGGTGATCTGAGGACGTGGTTCCCAGCATGGTGGATGCTTGGCTCCCAGTTTATTAGGTTTTTGGGACTCCCAGCCCGGAAGAGGTGCTGGAATTCCCATAGCCGATGAAGGGCAAATCCCATACCTGTTGGTCTCCCCCTTTTGGCAGCACGTTGCTGCTTTTGCAGCTGCTTTTCTACGTCAATATCTTCGGCAGATGCAATCCCAAAGGATCGAGGGACCTCCAGCGCCTGGCTGGTGGCCTTGAGGAGAGGTTTCTGCAGCCCTGGTGTGTTCAGGGCTCAGTGGTTCCCTGCCAAGACAATGGTGTTTTGCCACCACCAAGGAGAGGGCATGGGCTCTTCCGAGCAGGAAGGAGCTTGCTGTGCTCGCCAACTCCATTTCTCTGTGAGCTTTGTGCACAGATGGGTGTGAGGATGCACATCTGGTGTGTACCTCCCTCTCTCCCACACCCCCAAAGGTGTCTGCAGGACTTGCCTAATGGTCCTATGGATGTGACCCTACGGATGGATAAAGAAAATCTGATGTAGAGCCTTGCCGTTCTCCATAAGCCCAGCCTTTTCAGAGTTCATGTTATGATCTTTAAAAAGGTAGCTTGGAAAAGCACTTTTAACTGAAAGGCAAGGCCAAAGAGGAAACATTTTGCTGAAAAGTGATTTCTGTCTTAAAAAGTAGCTCTTCTTTGCCTAGTTTCTATATTTAAATTTTTATCAGAGCAAAAACTACTTTTGCAGGAAAGTTTCTATGCAGAAATTCTGTTCCTGGTTCAGTGCAGGAGTCAGAGTCTCAATAGAGGGTAACTGTTTGCTGAGCCATATTTGAAAAAATAAGTCTCCAGTTAATTTTCTTTTTGCTGAAAAAATACCCTCTGTCACTTGAGGGTGTCTGGCAAATTTCAGGCTCACAGTTCCATAGAGCAAAGCTGTGCTGGGGCTAAATTCAGGCTTTACATTGGAAAGTAACTTGTGACCTTCTGTCCTTTTTTTATTGCATCTTTAGAATGGATGTAAATCCATGAACTTAATTGTCAAGATGGGTCTCATTTGAAGGACTCATTTGTTGTATCCCCATGCACACGTACATGTTTGCTCTTCTCAAGTAGGGATGATGTTCTGAATTTGCAGCCAAGGCTTGATTCATAGATGATAAAGCAGCTCTGAAATTCTTGATGTAGCCCTTCTAAAAATAATTCACAGGATTAAAGATCTCTGTCAGGAAGCCAACTAAATGGTAAAGTTAATAATCTCTGCCAGGGCCCCAGGCATAGGTTGTCACCTAACAAAGAGCTGGGATTTGTGGACCTTTAAGAGCAAACATCTACAACACAGCTCATGGATCAGTACCGCTGTGATGCAGTTTAGCGACGTTTTAGAAGCGGGGTGGGGTGGGGAGGGAAGTCAATCCAAATATCTTCTCCTTACTTGAAAAAAAGAGCACTGAGAGTGAACTCTTATCAGCCTTGAGGTTTTAAGTTGACTGTGTTAAAACGGCAGAGCAGTAGGGTTTTTATAACAATTATGAGATAATACTTTCCTTTCTGAGGGTAATCCTATTTTAATGTTTCTAATTTATAATTAAGCTAATTTCCATTAGAAGTGATACCACCCTCCTGCCCCATAATCTACCAATGCATTTACAGTGAAAAAGGCTGAAAATGAACTGCCTTCTCCTTATGACTGAACAGATCTGTGCATGCCTCCAGCACGGAGACAGGCCCATCAGCAATGGGCAACCCCTTTCTCACTCACTACAAATTAAAAGGATAAAAAAACCTCCAAAACTGTGAGAAGTCCCACAAGTCTTTGTGAGATGAAGTCACGGTGCAGGATGGGCTGCAAAAATGGGCCCAAGGGCAGGTGGCCCTGGTGCTCTGCTGTGGGGGACTAAGCCTGGGCAGGTGGGTGACAACCCAAACAGGGTTTTGCTGCTCATTTGCTCGGGTCCAGAACAGGCACCCTGGATGCTTGGGGTGGCTGAAAAGCTCCCTGCTACAGCACCCTGGGGCTGGAGAGGGGCAGCCAGAGCAGGGCTGAGAGCCCTGACCAGGGACACCCCAGTGGGCACCCAACCAGAGGGATGCTGAGGGAGGGGGCATTGCAGCATGAGCCAACTTCTGTCTGCTGCCAAACCCTGCATTGGCACTGGGGAGAACCCTCATTTGGAAGGGTGCAGAGATAAAGCACAAACCTCCTTTCCCTTAAATCAAAAAAGCCTGGACAAACCAGCCTAAAATCTGATCTAAGTTCAGAAGAAAAATGAAAATTGGAAAATGCATTCAAAACTTTCCGTATTTCTTCATTCCTGGTATTAAGAAAAGGAATGGAACTCACAGGTTTTTTGGTACTGTGATCTGGGGGGAATATTTCCCAGAAAAACTGTGAGGAGGAATCTGAAAGAAGTTTTTTCTTTCAGTTTTTTATCTGTTTGCTCATCTTAGCATGAGGTCTGCAGTTGAGGACACTATGTAGTTTGTAATGTTCTGGTCTTTTTTTTTTTTTTTGGTCCTGTTTTTTGTTTGCTTTGGTGTTTGGTTGATTCTTTTGTGTGTTTTTTTTGGTTTTGTTTTTTTTCCCCCCTGGGAAAACAGTTTTAATAAAGGGACAAATTTATTACAATACTTGAATGCTACAAATCATCACTGTCTTATAGCACCTCATCTTGATAGAAAAATGAAAACACAAAGGCTTTTGGAGCTGGACTTGACTGTTTTGCACTATTTTCTCTCTTTTCCTCTCCCTCTCTTCCCTTCCAGAATCACTGATGCATCTCTAATAGGAAAAATGCAAAGTGTGCAAGTTGTCTTGGCACTGTGGCTCAACATCTTGTCATGTTGCACTATTATGTTGACTCTTCTGCACAGGGAGAGTGCATGAAAAAATCCCAGAAGCACTGTTCTGGTTCAGGCAACCACAATTCCATTTTTTGTTGGCTCTGAGAAGAGAGATTCTACAGAGACGGACATCTCGGAGCTAATCAGCTGGTTTGACTTAAAGGGAGCTGTGTGGAGGAAAGCCAGTGGCATATTGCAGACCTAACTGTGCTCAGGCTTAGTTATTCTTTCTTTTGTTTGCTTTTTTGGAAGCAGAAAGGAAAGAGAAGGATGTGCAGAATTTTGCTTCCAGAAACTGGGTGTATTGAGTTGTTCATAATTATCTTATAAAATAGGAGGGGACGAAACAGGGAAACTTGACCCAATTATTTTCAAGGCTTCTGAGAGACGAATTTAAATATTTTGGTATTTTGTGGTTTTGCCCATTGAAGTATGAAGTCCTTTAGCTACATGTGTCTGTCCAAGTGTTTTTATTTTAGGTTATTAGAGAGCTCCACTACTGTGGTAGATGTGCCTTTCACATTGCTCTGAACTAATATTGGTGATGAACCCCCTCTTTACCAAAAGGGAACCAAGACAAAGCATATGCATTTGTTGAACTCGGAGCGGATATATTCCTCATTTAAAGAAGAATGTTTGTTTCAGTATATGTTTTATTATCATGTTTAATCTATTTGCCCAAGTCTTGAAGGTCCTCAGCACAATGATTCAGAAACATTAAACCCTGTCCCAGATGAGGCAGTCAATGTTCTGCTGTTTACAGCTCCCACCTACCCCATACCCACATACTTCCTGTAACAAAGCCCGAGCACAGCCTAAGGAATGGGACCCGGCTTTCCAGAAGCAAGGAGTCCTTGGCCAAAGCAGATAAAAAGGCTCAGCAAGGAAGCAAAACCTTTGGTCCCTCATTTTTTACTCGATTACAGAACAGTTCACAGTAGACCTAAAGGTAATCTGACTGGAGCAGCAACTTCCCGATTTCTCACTGGCTGAGATCTTTGTAGCGGAGCTTTATGAAGGCAAGGGTGCTCTCTCTGTTTGACTTAACAAGAGCAGCAGCAAATCACCAGCCTGTTAATTTTCTGATTTGTTCACATGACGTGTGCCTGCTGAAAATGCTACCTTAGGTCAAAATAAAACTCAGTAGGAAAGCCATGTGACTGTGAAGGGAGAGAAAGGGCATGCTGAGCAATGCAGTAGCATATTAAAAAGCACTTGTTAGGCTTGATTGCAAAAGTTAAATGCAATTTCTTCTCCAGTAGGTTTGGATCAGGCTTTTACGAAAAGCATTCATGCTCATTCTACAGCAGCTTTGTGTATAAGATCTGTGGTTTGACTATTGCAATGGAGGGATGCCTCAAGGGGCTTTACGCAAGTCACACGGGCATGAGCAGCTGTCTGGTCACACTCTGTTAGAGCAGGAGCTTGGGATGATCCTCTCTTGGATCATTCCCTGCTCTGCTCTCAAATATTGCTTCAGCAGTTCTGATACAGCAATGATTAGATTCCCTTAGATGTCACAATTGTTCCAAGCCTCGATAGTCACACACTTGTTTCACTATCAAAGTTTGTACATGATCAGTCAGCCTTCCTCTATCTATAAGCCACACAGAAAAGGCCTCTGAAGCTCTTCTTGCCTCTGTAAAGAGGAGGCATTTGGGTTCAGGCATGTTAATGCTATCTCAGTGGACATCTTTGGGCTTCCCAGACTTTATTGATCCTTAGAAGTGAATCCTTAGAAGCGAATCCTTCCCTTCAGTAGCACTAGGAAGACCAGAAAAGCTCTGGATCGTGGCTCAGCACCCCATGCTGCACCTCTGGAGATCTGCTGTGCCAGGAAGCATGATCTGGATCCAGCCAGACCTGTGAAGCTTCTGGGCATAGGCTGACTCTGGGTACGGGGGATCTGACAATTTCATCCTGCAGTCTTGTTAATCTGCTACTAAAATAAGCAACCCCTGTATAGCTTAAAGTTGCCTGTTGAAAATTTATTCCTCATTATCAGAGAATCACAGAATGGTTTAGGTTGGAGGGGACCTTAAATATAACCTACTTCCAACCCCCTGCCATGGGCAGGGACAAAGCCCTGTCCGACCTGGCCTTGACCACCTCCAGGGATGGGGCATCCACGTGCCTGTGTTTTCATACTGGTGTCAGTGTGTCCACGTGAGCATGCGCTGCCTTGCTGCACTGCTTGTTTAGCAGTGCCTAAAACAGGAGAGTCTTCATCCCTGCATTTCACCTGTAATACAGAGATGGGGCAGATGGTCAGGTTATTTGTTCTTTCAGTGAGGAAAAGCCCGTATCATCAGCTGAAGTCACCGTGGCTCTGCTAGGGTGACATCAGCCTACAAGTAGATGGTGCTTCTGCAGGGCAGACAGAGGGCCTTGGCTCAGGGACATTCATAATGCATATCTGCCCTGCTCTCACTCTGTAAAAGGGAAATTTTCCACGTATCAGATCTCCTAGCAATTCTTCTGAAATATTTAATACTCTAATAAATAAAGTTTATCCCTTTAGAGATGGCCATAAAACATGGCTTTTGGGATGCTGAAATGATGCCGTGGTTGGCTCTCGGTATGACAGTGGATTAGAACCTTGTGTTGGCAAAGCATTTTCAAACTCTCCAAGGAGAGCACCCTAGATTCGTAATTCAAAGGATTTAAGGCCAGGAGGGACTATTAGATCATCCAGCCTGACCTGTATAATGCAGGTCATAGCATTTTTCTGAGTAATTTCTGCTTCAGCTCTGCAACTTCTGTTTGAGCTACAGTGCACCTTACAAAGGAACATGTGCTTTCAATTAAATGAAGCCAGAAATTAGGATTTTTAAAAATTATTATTATTCAGTGGTAGTTTGATCTAACAGCTAATTACTCTCAATGGTTAGTGATTATTAAAATTAATTGTATCTTCTTAACCAAGTTTCCAGCCATTAGATCTCACCACATTTTGTCTCATAAAGAGCCATTTAGTATTAGAAATATCTTTTTACAGTCAAAGTTTTCATTATGAATTACAAAATCCTAAAGTTTAGGATCTTGGTCACCACAGCTGAACATAATGTGAAAAAGAGAACCTGTGTGATCATTAGCTGGATCACATTTTTTTTTACTGTACATTTTATATGACTGCAGAATGGACTTGGTATTTGTGAAAATTAACAAAGCAAATGCCTTTTAATACATTGCAAACAGCGCTCAAAGCCTGTTTTTTAGTCAGGCAGAGGAATTGTCTCCTGCCTTGGAAAAACCCTCAGCTGAAATAAAAGTTTATATTAGAGCAATGCAAAGCATTTCATCAGACTTCAGACACAGCTGAACTTAGCCTTGGGCCAGAGGCTGAGTGAGTTCATGAACCACAGCTCATGCTGGCAAAAATTCAGCTGTGAGAAATGCTGCTTCTCCTTCTCCCACGTAAACTTGCACCTTTTACCACACCCCTCAGAGCCACACACACAGGGAGGACATGGAGGGAGAGAAAAGCAGGGGGAACCAGCTTACATCTCCTCTCACCACTCACTTTTGCTGGAGGAGGGTTTGGTTGCCTTTCTCTACTTTTCCTTCAGTGGGAGGGGATGCAGGATGGCATGAGAGTGTCTGAGACATCCATGATTCAGAGTGCCTTGTACTGTCTTTGAAGGAGTTTCTGGGGTTTTGGGTACTAAACCTGCCCAGGGGAAAGTAAAAAAGGAAAAAAACCCTCCCATTTCATCTGATAATGTTTGGAGGAGTGGAATACTTTTATTAGAGCCAGGCATCTCCACCAGAAGCTCTCTGCTGCTGAAGCGTTCTTGATGCAGGGGCAGTTTATAAGAGTCCCCTTAACAAAATACATAATGATGGCAAAATTGTTACTGCAACTGAAAACTTCAATTTCTAAATCATAAAATGGAGCTTCTTGCTGCAACTATGCTGAAATTGTTAAGTGTGGGCCACAGTTTAATAGAATATCTGTTGAGGTGGTTGGTACATCTGGTTAGTCACTACAGTGAGAAGTCAACTGTGAGGAAAAGATGTGTGATTAGGAAGTTTGGGATTTTTTTTAATACAGAAAGAAAATTTGGAAAGAATAAGGGTTACCCACAGATGCCATCATATCTGATAGTTATAGAACAGATGCTACATTTACTTCATATAGAATAGATGCTATTTAACTACTTCAACCATAGAATGTTAAGGGGTTTGAATGGTCCTTAAACATCATCTATTCCCAACCCCCCCTGCCATAGGCAGGGACACCTCCCACTAAACCAGGTTGCTCAAGGCCTTATCCGGCCTGGCTTTGAACACTGCTGGGGTTGGGGCATCCACAGCCTCCCTGTGCAACCTGGTCCAATGTCTCACCACCCTCACAGCCAAGAATTTCTTCCTAATATCTAACCTAAATGTCCCCTCTTTCAATTTGTGACCATTACTCCTTGTCCTATCACTACAGTTCCTGATGAAGGGTCCCCTCCAGCTTCCCTGTAGGCCCCTTCAGATACTGGAAGTTTGCTGTGAGGCCTCCATGTAACCTCTTCTTCAGGCTGAACAGCCCCAGCTTTCTCAGCCTGTCTTTATAGGGAAGGTGCTCCAGTCCTCTTATCAGCTTTGTGTTTCTCCTCTGGGCTTGCTCCAACAGTTCCATGTCGTTTATGCTGGGGACCCCAGAGTTGGATGCTGCACTCCAGTTGGGGTCTTACAAGAGAAGACTAGAGGGGGAGAATCACCTCCTCTGACCTGCTGGCCATGCCCCTTTTTAAGAATGGGCGTTGTGTTTCCCTTTCTCCAGTCGTCAGGGACTTCACCTGACTGCCACGATTTTTCAAGTGACAGATGGTGGCTTAGTGACTTCATGTCTCAGGTGCCTCAGGACCTGCAGATGAATCTCATCAGGTCCCATCGACTTATGCACACTCATGTTTAGGTTTCCTCCAATAGGTGGTTACAGATATTCTTCCCAGCTTTCTGTTTTGGGTACCTGTTTAACATCCCTTTATTTTCCAGATTTTTCAGCTATGCCTGTACTGAAGAAACATGCTCTGATGGATTGGTGTACAATGCAGTAAGAACCTGGTCAGGAGTGTAGCACCTGTATTTTGCTGGCTTAGCACCAATACTTGGGCAGCCACATTAAGGGTTTCCACCAGCAAGAGAGACACCATTGTGTCTTCAGTCCTCTGTGTCCTACTCTTCCTGTTCCATGGGGCCAAGGGGTAGCAAGAGATCTGATAAAAGCATCCCCTTTACTCAGCACCTGTCACCTATCGGTCCTAGAGTAGAAAAATTCTTGAGGGCTCATTTGGAAGTTTTCATTATTCCCTCAGCCGGAGCTTTGTTAACAGGCTAGTCCCCATATGCAGGTTTTTTTTTTTTTTTTTTTCCTTCCTGACCAATTCTGGTAAAATTTGGAGAGAAAAGAAGGTACATACAGGTGATACTGGAATTCATTGGTGTAGTTGAAAGGTACAGAGGAAAGTTAACAGGAAGTTTGGTTGTAAAACTTGCGCCACTGAAGAGACACGTAAAGGAGATATGGCTTTCTTACTGGCTACTTGTTCCTGCCCTCTTCTTTGTTCTGGCACAAAAGATGATGTAGCTGGAGATTAGGGTGCTGATCTGGCTGAAAATAAATATGAGAACCAGCAAACTGCTACACTACTGGCTGCAGTTGTGAACAATCTGTACAGAGCTTGCTATAAAGGTACAAAACCTGGTGTTAGGTATGCCTTCAGACATGTTTCTTTTCCTGGTGACTGCCTGCAGGAAAGCAAGCCAAGGTATCAAGTCCATTAATGTTTTGATAAACCAGACTGATTCCTTGCCAAGCCAACTGATTTTATTCAGTTTTATGTCCACATTTCTTTTAGAGCCAATTTCTATTGTACGTCCAATGAAAGTGCAGTGCTACTGCCTGCTTTGGTGACTCTCCCCTGCATTGACGGCATGTTGGCAGCTGATTGATGGCCTCAAACTGCTGCTAAAAGACCCAGCGGTGGCAGTGCTTGCAGGACTGCAGAAGGTGCTTTGATGTTGCTGCCATGGAATGCTGGACTGTAATGCCATTGATCTCCTTGGGATGGCTAACCCGTAGTCACTGCTCTCATCTGAATGCTTCGCAGTATTCCCTTATTCCGCTTGTAACAATTTCTTTGCAATGAAGAGGCCTGAGTAGCGCTTGCAGAAGGGTGTTTTATGTGGATATTTGTTTTCTATAAGTATATAAAGAGATATCCATCTAGATGTGTAATAAACACCCCATAAAGCAGCTTGACTCTACATGGAGATTTGCAGCTGTGTTTACGTAGCCTGACACCGCAATATCCATATATCATCCCTTCCTCAAGGAAGTCTTGCTTCTCTTTTATCTCTTCTTGCCTTTTAAAGGCTCTGAGAATTTCTTTGCTCCCACATGACCAAAGCTTACCATCACCTCACTGCATCTGCTTCTTAGCAGATATTGTAGAAACATGACAGAATAATAGTGTTGTACTAACTTGGAGGAGGTGGACTTGAACTTGAGCACCACTGGTGGGGATGTGACATGAATTAATGAACATCTAGGTCAGATTTAGACCTTGTTATCCTCATGCCAGCAGACCGTGAATCTCATGGTCTCCTTGGCTGGAGCCGTGCTTATATGCGACAATTCACATGCTCTTCCAAAAACCTCTCAGAAGATGCTAACAAATTAGCAAAAACGTTGTTCCTTTTGTGCTTTGCTGGTGTCACTTTTTATCAAGGAATGGGTTCTGCAAAATTAATCTGTGGAAAGCAATACCTTATCTCTACAAGCAGCTTGGCACTGCAGGCCCTGAGCTCGGACTTTTCAAAGGAATCCCCACCTTCTGATTTGATTTGCTGGGGTTTTCTGAACTTGCTCCACAAGCTTGCCTAGGCAGAGCTGCCTTTTTGCTCAGCCCTGCTCTCTTGCATGATGCCTAAGTAGGGATTAATTTGTTCCTTTGTTATAAATCTTGCAGGATAAATGGAGGCCGTCATCATCCGTGTCCCTAGAATAACCAACATCATTAGGGTACGTAGGCATGTATGTGTGCACAAACTCACACAGAAACACACACACACACTCTTCCCTAATACTAGAAATTTCCTGTAGGTGGTAGGAAACTCCACAGTTTACATTTACTGCTCATTATTGCAAATTACATTGCAGTGGCAGGAGGTAGAAGTCCCATCTCGTTGTGCTCGGCATCTTCTACACATGGCAACTAAAACTTTTCCTCTCCAAAGAGCTGCTGTGGAGTTGCCTCCACAGGGTGTTGAGGAAGGTCATGCCTCCTCTCCTTTGCTCCTGCCTGTTTTCCTGGCTGAGGATGGATGGCAGGAGCCCCAGCAGAGGCTGCTGCGCTGCAGTGCTGGTTGTTCCTCCTGGCAGCTGGTCTCCAGTGTGATGGCACTTGTCTGGATATCTCACCATGTGGCTCCTGGGGGGGGCAACGTGAGCCACAGATGAGGCTAAAGCTCTGCCTGGTTTGGGCAGGGGTGATTTCCAGCAGATCTAAGTGGAGCATGAGAGCAGACTCTCTAATCTTCTTCCCAGTCATGACACCCCGAGCTATAAAACCCTGGGTCATGCACACCCTGTGGCTCCTTGGGCTGGAGGATAAGAAAGCAACCGAGCTTGGTGTGACTGATTTTTCTACCCTTTGTATTGCATATGCAAACTTGATATCCAGACCTCAGGCTTTGAGTGAGTGGGATAGAAAAGCCATGTTCATCTGCCAGCAATTCTATGGTGTGGAGATACCCTGTATCTAGAGATCACAGGGTATTTTACAAGTGTTATTAGTCTCATTTTCACAGAGAGAGATGCTGCAGTAAAGGGTGGGTAAGATGACTTTGCGAAGCTGTCTAGGAGGAGAGGGCCGTTTGCTGAGATTTAAATCTACGGCAAAGTTATACAGATTGAAAACATAAACATGCGTTAGCCTAATATAAGTAGCTCTTCCATATGTTTGATCTCACTCATCCAGTGTTTTCAGTTACATCTATCATGTTGTTAATGCCCAGCAATGTTTGTAGAAAAGTTCAGAAAAAACAGTGCTGCCCTCCTTGCCCAGGCCTGGGATGTTTCCTTCACATTCCCCAGAACTGCTCATCAATCAGTCTCTAGGAATTTAACCATGATTCCTCATCCTGTTCAGGAAATGCCTTGTCAAAAATGGTTGTCCATCAAAGAGATTTATATCTCAGTACAGTTCATAAGGATCCACTCTTAAATTGCTTTGTTCCAGATGCTCATGCTTGACGTCCGTATGTCTAGAACTGATAAACTTGTATTTCATAGTAGTTCCTAATGTGCCCTGCAGGTGAGGGGGAGGATTTCTGGGCTGGCCCCAATGGAGCATTATGAAAAGGGAGCACACTGGACAAGCAGCTTCCACCACAGCCCTTGTAGGCTGTCCTTGCTGGCAGCATGGGGTTGCCTTCACAGTGGGGAAGTTCTTAACAGTGATATTTTGCAGTGTGGGCAGAATGCCTCAGTTGTTCAGGGTAAGGAATTTATGGCTGCTCTCAAATCTCTGTATGATTGTCTCTCAGAGCATGCATGCTGCTCAGGTTTCAGAGCCTTGCTCATTCTTACTGAGGCATCATAGGATGTTTGCCCCCATTTTCTCCACAAAACATCCTTGGAAAGGCAACTGGACAATGTGTAAGTCACAGAAAATATTGCAGAAAATTTCCACCAAGAATTTCCAGCAAAATTCTTCTCCTGTGCTTCCTCTCTAACTACAGAGCAAAATTATAGAATCATCAAAGAATAGTTTGGGTTGGAAGGGACCTTAAGGTCTAGTTCCAACCCCCCTCCTTTCACTACATGCTCTTGTCAAAAGTCCTTCTTTGGCTTTCCTGTAGGCCTCCTTTAGGTACTGGAAGGTGCTATAAGGTCTCCCTGGAGCCTTTTCTTCTCCAAGTTGAATACCCCCAACTCTCTCAGCCTTTCCACATAGGAGAGGTGCTGCATCTCTCTGGTCATCTTCATGTCCCTCCTCCAGACATGGCCCAATAGATCCTTGTTCTTCTCGTATTGAAGGCCCCAGAGCTGGACTCAGCACGCCAAGTGAGTTCTCATTAGAGCAGAGTAGAGGGGAAGAAACACCTCCCCTGACCTGCTGGTCATGCTATTGTCAACATAGGATAAATTTTAAAGCACATGGACTTTTTTTTGGGGGGGGAAGTGTTTTTTAATGGTTTTCCAGCCCTTGTTTTAAGCCTTGTTTTAATACTGCTGTCACTGTTTACGCACATGGCAGACAGGACTGTGTAATGAAGTACTTGATTATGCCTTTGTGCTACTTTCTGTAATAGCACGGGGCTTTTTTCTGTGCATTGATCAGATGGAGACTCTCTCTTCACCCCTTTCTGGTGTCCTCTTCCTCCCTGACCTTCTGCCACCTGCTCAGGAGACCTGTGTGACTTCCCTCCCACTCCAGTGCATGCTGCAGTGACCTGCCAGCTAATTGCCCTGAATTTGCTCACACTGCTGGGACCTGACTTGCAGATTCCAGCCATCTTTACTTGAGGAATGGCAGCCTGGCAGCCTTCCAGGCTGCCTGCTGGATCTGGGCCAGCTATTTATTGTGAAACTTTTGGTCCTCTTGGACTTTGCAGTAATTTTGATCCCCCTGGGGGATTTGCCTAGTACCAGGTAGAGAAATCCAATAAAAAGCCCTGGGAATTTGCTCTGTGCTCAGCAACGCATAGTTGCTACTGACTCAAATCCTGTTTCTTTTACAGCAATATAAGGAGACTGTAAAACCAATAAAAGGTACTTTTACCTGTGACTGCAAATATTTTGGCGAATGGGAAAAAAAGCTGCATGCACTGGGAATTGAGATAAGGTCCAGATTCCATGCTCAGCATGAACTGTTAGAAGACATGTAAAGAACAATAATTTTATTCTCTGCTTCACTTTCGGACCAAGTTTGAGCTTATTCTTATCCTGTGCATTGCTGAGACTCCTTTCCTTTACTTGAACATATTAAAATGAGTTTCTCTGTTATCCACAGGAGCTTCCCAGTGCTGCACCCTGTGCAAACAGCACTGTCCCCACAAAATGGGGCCATGCTGCACACTCCATGCCTACCGAAATGGTTTCAGAGGGGCTCCTCACGGAATAGTCCCCAAGGAAACAGGAGCCTGTGCTTTAGATGCATGCCAGTTAAATAAGTGCCTGTGCACCAGATTACAACCAGTGCTTTTCCTTTGCAGAGGACACAAACGTCCATCTCAACATAGCTCCTCTGACAGAATAAGCAAGTGTATGAGCTGTTCCTCAGCATGGAAACTGCTGCTTCTGCTCTGTGTCACCCTGCAAACAAGTTACCACTTGCTCATATATAATTTAATGTGGAATGTGGGAAATCAGTCTGAGAGCGAGGTAAAATGCAAACCTCTGAAGACAGCAGGTCAGCTGGAAAAATACCTTTCTCCGACATCCCCCAATGGCCATATAAAGAGGTGACCCACAGCCAGGAAGGCGGATGGCCTAACAATTCCACTGCACTAACTTTTGCCTTTGCAAATGCACACTAGGCTGGAGGTGAGGATTCACTCCATTCCCACAGCTCTCTGTGTTCAGTCCCTGTAGTGAACAGCCAGGCATTTTAGGGGACTCAGGGAGGATGTGTGGTCTCCTGCTTGACAGAGACCAAAGATGAGTGCTTAGAGTCAAGGCAAGCCACAGAGCTGCCAGGAGCCCATCCTGAGCTAGAATCTGCAAGCCGTGAATCTCAGCTGTGGCTCTGGGAAGCATCAAGCTGGAAATGTTTTAGGGTGTCCACGGGCATCTCAGTCACACTCAGGTATAATAGTGCTTAAGAAGCAGTGATTTTGCTGGTACTTTTTACTGCAGCCGTGCTCCCAGTCTTGCCCTGGAAGCTGCTTCCAGGGAAGAGGTTTGACACACCTTCGCTCTTTCTCTTCCTGAACTGCAGCTGTGGGGCAGTCTCCTAAGGGGCATCACTGAATAGGAAGGGAGCTGGGAATCATTGCAGTGCCATCCTTCTTGAGTGTATCTTGCCATGGTCTTGGACCTTCTTAAATGAAAGGTAGCAATTACCCATTCCATTACCTTTGATAGTGTTTTATTAATAATTGCAGTGATTATCTGTAATTGCCACTGTTAATAGTGTGCTGTGATTGGCAGAGTTCAGCTTACACTTGATTTCTGCCTTGGGTGGGGGAGGAAATGGCTGTTTAGTTCGTCACTGCTGTCCTCTGTAATAATGCATTTCACGTCAGCTAAAGCCACAGCTTAGGACCAAGTGGTTGTATTTAGGATGTTGGACTAAATTTGCCTTTCCAGTTAAAGTCTAATGTCCCCCCCAGGCCAATTCCAGGCTATGAAGGACTTCTAGAAGTATCTAGGACCCCCAAGGAACATGGTGCATTACTTTATCAGGCTCTGAAGAATTGAGTTTTGTTCAAGAACATGCTCATCACTAACTGTGAGCTGAATTAACACCTAAGTACCAGAAAACTTGCCTTACCTGCATGGGAAAGAAATTGGTTTGACATTTTTAAAGAACCAGCCGCAATGTCATCCTAAACTAAGATTTCTATTTCAGAAAGCCTAGGCAAAGAAAGAGGTAGGGCAGCTATACAAGAGAAGGACTGGCTGTTTATTACTGAGCAGAATAGGAAAAATCCTTCCCCAAAAGAGGGTTCCATGGATTTTGTTTCCTGACAGAAAAAAGTGCACCCTCTTGGCCCCCCAAAAATATGGGAATAAAAAGAATTATTTTCTGCTACAGCCTGAGCTCAGTGAGTTTCAGGTTTAGATCTTGATTCCCACCCTTGCATTTCTCTGCTCGGCTGAACCTGCTTCTTCAAAACTGCTGAGTTATGGGTGTTTTGGAAGGAGGGTTTTTTCAGGGGACACATGAGCATAAAAGCTATACAGAAAGAAGTGTGGAAAATTGTATGGATGCAGAATCACTTTATTATGTTCTTTTGCAGTCCACATCTTCAAACCACATTAGTTTCTGTGCATAAAATACAAATTTAGGACTTAGACCTACAGTGGCATAACACATAGGATGCCCCTGTACGTAATAGCCTTTCATAAAAGTCTGATATGCACTTTAGCTGTATGTAAACCCTTACACTTTTCAAATCTCTGCTTTCCAGGTTTCCTTCCCAGGTCATTGGAACAAGGTGACCTTCTTTGGTTACTAATCAGAGGTGGATGACCTGCTTGTTTATGGGATTGAGGAAGACCCAGCAGACTGATGACTAATGGAGTCCTGGGAGCAGCTGCTTTAAAGCCACTTTAAACTCGCTTTTGTTTTCTGCCTGAGCTGGCCGGGAGAACTGGGAACAGTTTCGACTGGTTGTACTCAGCCCGGTGCATCCTGACAGTAATATGCTATATCCTGTCCTGCTGGGCACTGGAGGCAATGCAAAGCCAATCTCTCAGGAAACAGCCTGATGCAGCCGTGATGCAAACAACACAGTACACATTAGCTCTGAGCAGGCACCAATGGCTGAAAAAAAGATAAAAATTTTTTTCTTTAAAATCTTTTCCCACTGTTTATAATATGGACATGACTTGCTGCAAATGAAGAAAATGTGAAGGAGTTGAATTTGACGTTTGTATTTGCCAGTCTTTTTGCACGGTTGCTTCTAATTCATTTGGAGGTTATTCAGTGAAATTTGGCTTCTTTTTTCTTTTCTACCCACTAGTTTTACTTTCAGGACCTAGGACAAAAAGGAAAATTTAAAAATATTTTCCTTTATAGTGTTTCTTGGGTTTGAGAAAAGAACCACAGGCATTAGTGGTATTTTTGCTTTAGTGTATATTCGCATATGCATTTATTGTTTGTATAATATGTGTATCTTGAACCAGGTTTGTCCCTCTGGTGTCTCTTTCATCCTGGTTAGTCAAACCTGGGGTTTTTTTTCTGGATTTTTCTTGTGGTTATACAAGCATGTGTGGTCTGATATTTGAAAAAATTAGTCCTTTAGCTGGACACAAATACCATGATTTCACATAGCCACGGGTAGTTCTGCATTAATGGGCTCAGTCTAAGACACTTAAAGGAGGCTTGAGCAATTTAAGGAAGTGATGAGGATCGTCCCTTTGAAAAGCCAGCCTGTTATTTAAAGATGGGTCAGATCAGATGCTGGGGAACTAATGAATCCCTTGTGCTTGCATCTCAAAATCCCTGGCTTTCCATAAGTGACATGTGGTTGTCCCTAACAGCAGCCAGATAAAACCCGAGTTAATGGAGTAAGAGGCAATTTAGCTTACAGTTATGTGCATTTTATTTAGATAATTGTAGGAGCTGCAATATGCTCACTAAGAAATGTGGAGACAGCTTACATTTACAGGCTCATCTTATGTTCATGTAAAGAAAAAATCAGGGATACGGTGTTTAATTTCCTGAGAACAAGCACATGAGTCAGAAGCTGAACACCAGCATAGCTCATGAAGGATCTCAAAAGGGAAAATGAACGTCCCAAGGTACAAATATTCTGTATTTATCTTTTTTTTTACGTGGAGCTTTTATTTAAGCTTCTCTTCAGATCCTAGCATCTTCGCTCAACAACACCAAAGTGGATTTTAAGATGATAGTCTTTTATAAAAACATCTAGCTTAATTTTACTCCTGACATCCTTTGATGTATAAAGCACCAGACTTTAAGGTGATAGTTCTCCCTTAGGGCAACAGAAGCCTGCGAGACCTTTAAGGGCCTTTAATCAAAGCCAGTCTGGGGAAACCCTACATGGCCAAAGTGTTTCACTAGCACAGAGTGTCTACAGAGAGCATCTTACCCCAGCCTACCTGAAGGAGAAGTTTCTCAGAACCATCAGAAAAAGAAAACCCTTGTCCCGCTGACCTACCTGACTCTTTTTTCCCCGTGTGCTGGCTTCACAGAGAGCAATACAGCCAAGATGCTGGTTCTCCCTGGAGTGGTGCTGGTGCCAGTGCCTCCCATGGATACCACCCTGCGACGGCTCCTCTCTGCAGCCATCCCTCCCCTCCCTTCTCCGTGCAGCCTCACCACTGCTCCCCTCCCCTATCTGAGGCACCAGTGCTGCTGGTGAGGCACATGAGGTGATGACAATGTTACTTGTGACTTTCATGCTCTTGGATCTCGGGCTAGAGGTGAATTATTGCTAGCACCCTGATTGCCAGTGTGCAAAGGCCTGGCAGGAGGGAAGCGGGCATGTGGGCAGCCCTCCTGGCATGGCTGTGTGGGCTCCCTTCCCTGCCACAAACAGAAAGGCATATTTATTCTCAGTTATCACAGGTTACCCAGAAAACCATAATGTTGGTATTGTGGTGATACCATTTATCACCACAAAACATGAGATGGCCACTGTTACATACTTGACCTGCCACAAAAAGCTGTTCACCTCCATTTATCAAAGTTTATAAGCTGATGATGCTGCCGTTGGCTGTTGCTGGTGCTTTGCTCCTTCAGTGTTGCGTGACTTAGGTAAAGGCAGCTACATGGCCCAGGAGGCACATGCAAAGGACAGGTCCATGGAACCCAAAAGTCATCTGCATCCACGTGACTCAGGGAGATGCCCAAGTCTGGACATGCTTTAGTATGATATGTAAAAAGGGCTGTGAGCTGGACCATCACACCAGTTTTGGGGCAGCTGATAAACCCCGTGGTGTCCATTGGGTCTGGGAATGTGTTTATTCCCAGCATGAGGCAGGGACCAGACAGAGAGGGTCTGTGGGTTTGGGAGAGGAGCAGGAAACAGTCCTTTACCCCACTAGTAAGTTCACAGTCGGGTGTGTGGCAAACTTTTGATCCTTAGTGGATCCTGACTTTCTGATGTATGAGTGAGCCAGTATCATGAACAAGTTTTTTTTTGGTTTTGTTGGGTTTTTTCCTCCCCAAAAAAGAACATGTATAGGACATTCCTTTCTCACTAAACAGACAGAAGGGACAGTAAGTTCTATCTTCTCTTAGAACAGTCTAGGCTAGACAAAACCACTGTGTATATTTTCTTGATTGTATTCTCAAGACCCTGAGATTATAATAATAATGATAATAATAATAGTAGTAACAGTAATAATAATAATGATAATAATAATAATAATCTCAGATGTGGTGTATTATAGGATACCATGTCATTCAGTATCAGACTCATCCAAATGCCGATCAGATGAAGCCCCTCCTTGAGATGCAATTTATTAGAAGCATTTCACAATTCACATGTCAATTTAGCATAGAACAAGCTTTTCCTCTCTCTGTCTCTTGAGCCTTTCACTACAATCAAAATACCCCAGGAGCAGAGGTGGGGCCTGGCTGTGTGCTACTGATGGGTCCCTGCAGAGTGATCCAGCTGGCTGGGGCAGGGAGCTTTTTCCCCTCACCCTCCCTGACCCAGTACCACTCTCCCCAAAACAGAGAGGGGACAGCCTCAAAAGTCAAGCCTCCTCACCCAGCTGATGGAGTCTCCCATTTTTTTGTTTCCCTTGAAGGGATGACCCTGGCCATCACATCTGCCTTTCTGCACTTCTATTTATAGGGTGGACTGTTACCAGATGACTACACCAGCCAGTCCAGGTGACCCCAGCCTCACAGAGCTTCTCTGGGGCTTGTTTCTGCACACCGATGCTGGTTCATCCATAGAGTTTGGGTTGGATGCAGGTGGCTCCCAGTCACTTTCGCACTGCCTGCCCCAAAGTGATGCCTCCTGTACCGCAGCACCCAAGGAGACGCCTCTGCCTGCAGATCATCCAGCCAACACAAGCCAAAGCCCACTGGCTTCAGCAACAGCAGTACTGAGTCCTTGGCAGCCAATTTAAAAAAGAAGCAGCAACAAAATAAAATAAGCATGGTGCCAGCTGAGGCCAGAGAGCTGGCTGGAGTAGCTTCCTCAAGGAGCTTCCTCAATGAGCTCTGCAGAGACAGATCAGTCATGGTACTTCACACCTACAGCCAAATCTTCCTCAGGGTTTCCCTGGCTCAGCCTCAATTCACTTTAATATCAGCTGGGCTGGTATACATGAGAAGAGAATTTGGCCTTTGCTGTCAATTGCATTTTTCATCTACAAAGTATCTTAAGGACACTAAGTAATGAGCTCACACTAAGGCCTGTGAGGGAAGTGAGGTGTTACCACATTATCTTTTTAGGCGAGCCAACGGGGCTAAAAGAATTGCCCAAGGCCAAAGACTATCAAGGCCTGACTATGTATGAGTCCTGGGCTCCTAAAGCTTTGTCCCAATGGCAGGGTCTCAGTTCATTCTCATAGTGTCTTTACCCACAAATTTTGCATGAATGAAAGCACCTGGGTTCTTTGACATCCTTTACTTCCACTCCAAATGCAGCCTCGTGCTTCCTGTAACATCCTCCTTAACTGCAAGCAAGAGCTTGAAACTTGCCTGTGATCAAAGGCTGCATTTTGACAGTTCAGGTGCAATTAAATGTAAGTATCAAGTAGGGTGTCTGCAGTTTATTATTAAGTCTATGCTGAAGTGCTGGCAAAAAACTAGAGCTACAGCACTTTCTTGCAGATCATATAATTAGATATCTAAATGGGTGCACTTGCAGGCAGGAAATTGTGCTCAAACCATTGGAGGCTTGGGCACAGCCCAGCTAATGCTGAATAGCCAGCCACTCCTATAACAATGTATTTCATTGCACACATAAGTCTCTCACCTTGCTGAAAGAGAGCCAGGGGCAAGCAGTCAACAAAAAAATGTCTTTAATCATGGACCAGATATAAGGGAGCAGACAGCTGCTGGCTTTAAAGCAATTTTGAATCAAGAATATTTGCTGTATCCTTGGTATTTACACTCAAAGGCTTCTCTTGGAGCAAATATCTGCCTGAGCATGGAAAAGCAAGATCACATTTGCTTTTGAAATCTGTGCTCTGGTAGATTAAAATCATAAATGTTTAGTCCACTTTAAAAAAAAAAATAGAGGAACTTATATTAAGCAAAATGTCCAGTGGAATCCAGATAGAATGAATACCAGCTACCTCCTCAAATATTTGCTAAGGTAGAGGAGAAAAGCAGTTGTTCTTTAATTTCCTCAGCTCCTGGAAAAAGCACTTGTTGCTTCTTTTCTTCTTTTTTAAGGGGTCTTTAAACACGTTCAACTACAAGAGAGAATTGAAAATTCTGTGAATCCAGGTCAGTATTTCTGTGGGGTTTACAAGACACACTTGGACACTGAAGTGACAGGTAAGGTTCCCTGTGAAAGAAATGTCAGCTGCTCCCTGGTTCTCCTGTCCACTTTTCTTTCTCTCATCAGAAAATAATAATTTGTACTCTCTTGTGAAAGTAATGAAAATTTTTCCTCTTTTGTTATCACCTCTTTTCCTGCTGGATCGGGGGTGTTACGGTCACTACTAGTGTACTGATGCTCAAACTCAATAGCAAGCTCAAGTCAGATTTAAGGAAATGAGTCAATAAGCAGAACAGGAAGGAAAAATTTAAGCCCAAAAAACCACATAATATAGGGGTGAATACCTTTATTTGTACTGTGAAGCTGGGGGCATAAACTTCCAGGTGCAATGTCGGCGACAGGCAAGTTCCCACTCTGTCTCAAGTTGCTGAGGCAGCTGATGCAGCAGCAGTGGAAGCCCAGGAGCNCTGTTACCCCCTAAAAGGTTGTAACCCCGCCTTCCCCCCGCCCCTGCAGTCTCAAGCCATTGGTTACTGGTGCCCTGCCCGCCCCCTCTCCGCTCCCAAATAAATTGTCACATCCCGCAGTTCAGCCTCTTTTGCCTTTGGTACCCTTCGGAGAAGAGCACTAAACATCTTCAGAGCTCTACACGAGAGGGTCCTCTGAACTCTGTCTCTGGTGACGCGTGAGCTGCCCAGCTGTGTGTGGGTGCTTTCGTGCCTCCATCGGCACGGGTGTGAATGTCGGGTTGCTGGTGTGCTGTACGGCACCGCCGCAGTGATCCCCTGCCAGGGATGATTCAGAACAACGCGGCGGCATCACCACTGAATGAACCACACCGCGTTATCAAGTCAAAACATATTCATTACAAAAATGTCAAATTGGCATGAGGCAATTGCTTGTAATGAGGTAACACAAATGTTAAAACATGATGGAAAGAAAAACTGTCCTGAAGGGCCAGAGGAGACAGGTGAAGGGAAGATGTCATCAGTACAGAAAGAGTGAAATGCCAATCCCATGCTTGGATCATGTGGCTACAGGATCCTGTGCTGGAAGCTTCCACCTGAAGGTATAAAACGGGGATTGTGTGTCCTGGAAGGTTTTAAATACAAATTTGTGCTCAGCCCACTGCCCAAGTGCTTCCTGTAAATATTGAGACATAAATTGCCTGAATGGGCTTGCTGAAATGTTACCATGAGCAATGTGTTTGTCAACATTACTGCAGGGGAAAGCAAGCCAAATTAATGACAACTGCCAAAAAGTAGAGCAAAAAAGGTACTTTCCCCTGTGTGTCAGAAGCTGAATTTATGCCAGGCTCTGTCAGGAAGTGAAAGAAAACATGCTCAGAGGCTGCTGAGTCCCACGACAAGTCTTCATTTCCTGCTCGAAGTGTTTTGCTCTTTATATTTAGATTTGGCCACGTGTAAGGGATGGTGATAAGGATAGATCCATTATTTTGTGGAGCAAGGAGGAAGACAGGACTGCTAGAAACATCTGTTAATTTGGATTTGGTGCCTTGAGGCCACTTCCTCTTCTCATTGTACCAGAACCAGCCATGGGAGCTGAAGGGAAACTTCCCTGCACTTCATGCCCCAGTGGTACCTTCCATGCAGGGGTTGAAGAAAGCTTGGAAGACTATAAATAAGTTTTCAAATGCACCAGAAGGTAGCTTCTATTCTCTCTGGTTTGCATACTGTGAAACTGGAGCGCTGAAAAGTTGATATTCGGAGTTTCCTACTGCTCAGCACCTACATGAAAGGTCAGCATTTCAGAAGCGCTACGAGTGCTTGGGAGGAGCCAAGCTCTTTCTCATAACTTTGAACAGCAGCCAACTCTTTGCTAAATTTGCTAGTATGCAAATGCTGGGGAAAGTCAGCACTGATGTTGTCTAAAGCAAGAGTTTGCAATCTGTTCTCAGCACCAGATAGCACCTCTCGTTATCACTGTGGTTTTACCCTCCCTAATGACTAATGCACTAGAAATAAATCAGCCACATGCAAACTGGTGCATTTTTCAGCCAGCACAATCACCCAGGAAATGTGCATAATTTTTGTCCTTCTCCCCATCCTGCCCATCTTTCCCTGGGAAACCAGTTCTTAGTGGGGAGAGTCGTTTATGGTGCTGGCAAATGACTCAAATGAAGCATCATGGGCAGAGATGTCTCCAAAGGCCGGCTTCTGGCACCCTACCACTTGGGCAATGGGATGAACAGGAATTTGTATTTAAAGGCTTGGTCTGTGAATAAGAGACCCAGTTGCTTACATCAGTGTTTTGTCTTGTGACATCTCTGGGCAGGGAAGAAGCAGTGTTTCTGTGACCCATGACCATGCCATAATTATCCCAAATGTCAATGAAGAGCTGGAGCCACAGTCATTGAAACTGAGTCAGTGACAGCAAACTTCACCTGATGTTTCTGGTAATATTTTAGAACAGTGACCCAAATTGAAGCACACAAACTGCTATGTATTTATTGCATAAACATATATAAATTTTGGACAGCTGCAATACGGTGTGTACTCCTGCTGTTGTTTTGACAGTCTTAGCTCAGTGAAACTACTAATTGAACTTGCAGTGCTGAAAATAATACAGCCATATGTGTAACTGCAGTGTGTACTTCATAAATGAGATGGTGCCACCATAAACTGTGAAAATAATGCAGCTGTATAAACTTAGAGTGATGACTGTGCATTGGCCTGCAATTCTACTGTGCAAGCCAAAGCTGGTACCAAACTGCTCCCTCAAAACCGCGGGCGTTTAAACAAGCTTTATAGGGCAGCAATTGCTTACTCTGCACTTTCATGTGTGGCATGCAATGCTGGTATTTTTTTTCCCCTTTCATCTAAATTTTTCTACTTTGGTGACATTTCTGTTATGATGGCCGTCCACCAGTGTAGGTGGGCTTTGCTTCAGTTTTGAAGAAAACCACCCATTCCAGTCAGCGACCAGCTGCTGTGGGCTGGGAGCTCCCAGATGGAGGGAAGGTGAGAATTGGAACAAAGCAAAGTATGGCAATGGGGGATTTTGTTTTTGCTGCATTGTCCTTCTAAGGACAGAGAAAATCCTCAGCTTAGCGGGTTGTCACCATCACAGGGCCCCCCTCCCACACGCAGCTCCTCTAACAAAGGACCAGCTAGAACGGGGGACAAACAAAGACCTTGGCCATTAAGGGTTGGCAGCAGGAAGACAAAGAACATGAATACAGTCAAATGACACCTAGGTAAAGAGACAAAGGCCCGGGAGAGAATCTTGATGATTCACAGACGAGGGAGAGGATGAGGAGGCAAAGACCATGATTGCTATCAGCTCCTGGAGGGAACATCCTAGCCACATCCTAGGCTATCACATGATGCCCGGAGGGAAGAAGCCAGGAGAGATGCTGAGGACTGGTTAGCGAGTGAAACACCTCTTTGTGGTCACTGGCAAGACTGGCCGAGACTGCTGGGACATTATCTGGAGAAGACAATGGTGATGAAACAGGTTAGGGGTTGTGGTGGTTGTTTGTTTGGTTTTTTTTTGTTGTTGTTTTTTTTGTTTTTTTTTAATAAAACAATCTGCAGCTGCTACAGTATTGCAACATTAAAGATGACGGTTTAGCGCCAATTATATTTCTGGCCAGTGTGAGTACTCTGCTAGACATTTCCTGAAAGAGGTACACTGGGGATAAGGGTAGTTAAGCCATCAGCAGATAAAGAGAGATTTGTCAGCTTCCACATCCAGAGCAATCGCTGCAGGCGAGGGTGCGTCACTGGGGGGTGACAGCCGCTTTTTATCGATCTTGATAGGCATGCACAAACCTCTGTGGATAAGTAGCAGCCATGGCTCTTATCACTACGGCCATAAACGGAGACTCTCCCTCTGATACTACTCCACAAAACAACCCCAAACCCCTACATCACAGAAGTGATTAGCGGCGTGTGAGAGGTCTGTAGGAAATAGTGCTGAGTCCATATGCAGAGCCCTATGCCATAGCACACTTTTCTTGCCTAAGCTTACAGGTGGCAGAATGAAATGAGATGGTGCACTACCTGTACTCAGCAGAAGATCACACCTCACAGACAGTCAGAATATCTTTGCTCTGTAAATATTCACTATTTTAAATTTAATTTTTCATGCTGTGGCAACACCATTGCACCCCCTCTGCCTTAAAACATAGCATTCACAAGAACCAACGCGCTGGTGAGGCTGTGACAGGGCTTCAGCTGCAGACATGACTACATAACATCAGCTCCAAAGAGAGATTTGTCATGCTGCCATCAGCACTTTCTTGCTCTATGGGATGTCTGGACAGGTAGGACTCTGGCATTAGGCTCCGGCAAGCAGCAACCTGCAACTGCAGCTTTTTCCGGAGCTCAAAAGTAATTCAATGCAAGGCAAGGATTGGCTGCACTGAGAGAAGCAGGACCAAGGCACCAGAGGTGGACTCTCTTCTCAGCTCAGATTTGTAGCTTGGTCCTCCTTGTCCAGTTGAGCACTTTCCCCAGAAGCTACCTGGCAGTCTTCTGGAGCCACCTCTGCACATCAGAGAACTTTTCCCCATAAATTAGAGGATAGAGCAAGCCAGCTGGGGCTGGATCTGGATGGAGCAGGGTGCTGTTGGCATGGCAAAGATGAGGAAGGTGGTTAAGGAGTTCAGGCTGAAGAATACACTTCACAGCAGCAGGGAAGGAATTAATGGGCCATGAGGTGGAAAGAATAAAATAAAATCCTAGCATTGAGAACTATGCTTCCTGACATAACTTTGATAAAGCCCCAGTGAACAAGATTGAAACTATCTGGGCCAATGAGTGTCCTGTGGAGAGCAGCCCAGTTTGCCTAAGGCAGCTATGACGAGTAGGAAAGGTGACATCCCAAGCAAGAGAAGGGTTTGCTGATGTTGGTCTCTCTCATGATTCTGTTCAAGCATTGCCTAAAAGATGCTGATCCTGAGTTCAGAGCCTGCAGACCACTCGATTTTTTCACTTCTGATACAGTGCAGTAGATACTCTGTGTTCTCTCGTCTGTCACTAGCACCACTGGTGTAAAAACACATTCAGAGAAAGCAAAACACTTCTGACTTTAAGATGGAATTGAGTTCTGCCACACAAAGGCGAATCTTTGTTAAAGTTGGGAAGATGATGATGAAAGGAAACATTAGCAGACAAAAGAATAACATAGAAGAGGATTGGAGATCTGCAAAGTATTGTGGAGCTATGTCAGAATGGTTTTAAAAGAAGACTAAAGGAGAGAAATTAGTAGGAAATTAAGAAATGGAGGGGGGAAACTTGAAGGTAAGGAGAAAACAGCAGTTTAGGGTTTAAAGGAAGAAAGACAGGAAGAGAACAACCCATGAGAAAAACTAAAACCAGAAATGGTTGGAAGGGAATTACAATGTTAGAGGGAGAGCATGAAGAAAGCCGTGTAATATTAGGACTAGCAAAGTATATTTTATTTATTCATGGTTCTTCTGGATTATTTTTTGCTGGCAGCTGCTGAGGGTCCCATTGCTGCACATTCCCCTTCCTCTGTGGAGGGCAGCCAAACACTTCTCTTTGAGGATGATGAATGTGCAAAACAGTTTTGAACACTTCATCTTTAAACGAAGCACTCTCCAAAGCTCCCATCTGCCTTGGGCAGCCAACCCCAAGCCTCCCTGGTGGAAACCTGGCAGCTTTGAAGGCTTCCGTGAGCTCCTTTTGCAGGTTGGTCCATTATTGCTGAAATATAGATGCTGGGATTGAAATAAATGAGAATCAGGCCAACTTTCCTTGCAAAAAGGAGAGATGTAATCTACTCCCTCCTTGCATGTGCTGTGCTCACTCCTTGCAGACAGGTGGGTGGGGACGTCAGCTCTCACAGATCTAGAGCAGCTTCTATATGGGACCCTCCAAAACCTGTTGTAGCCAATGGAAACTCCACCACTCACTTCAATGTGACTTGGTGTGGCCCTGCAAGGCTCACAGCCCTGAAAGTCACACCCACCTGCAGCCAGTGGCCTCTTCAGAGAATCTGAAAAGACTGGGAAAGTTGTGAAGTTGAAAAACAACCTAATCCTTTTAATTAATTTCCTGAGTAAGGGGAAGCCTTTTCCAAGCCTAAAAGAAGTATTGTAAAGAAAAGCCTTTCTCACAAGTAATTTTTATTCAGCCCAAAAGGTGACACAGTAAATTTTTCAAAAGCTTTAAGGGTGTAAGTCCCATCTGACTTCAGAAATGAGACTTAGGCAGTTTTTTGCCCTTCAGCCACATCTCTACGGAGATCTGTACTGTTTTAAGGAAGGTGTGAAAATGGGGTTCTAAACACCTCTTTTAAAATCAGAGTTATGTGTAAGAGCTGCCATGTCACAGGACTGATATTAGACATGGATTTAAGCAAGCCTTACAGCCCACAGGTCTGAACTGGGAACTCTGCACTCATTTTCTGGCAGCAATCTGACATGAGATACAAGCGGTGCTGTGCTAGAAAACATGAACACGCTTGACTGGAGCTCTAGAAGAGTGAGTACTAATGAGACTGATCTATGAACTTAATAAGAAGCTTATTCTCTCAAAACATAAGCAGGTAGTTTGGAAAAACACCTACTAACTGAGTGAGGCTGGGAAAAGACTGTTTTGAAGCTCTGCCACTGCAGAAATTCCCTCAAAATCATCTTCTATCCAGCAGGGCAGTTGGCGGAGAGCCCATGTGGACATTCGGCAGCAACTATAGTTCCCTAGACTCTGGACATGCTGACACAGGTTTGAATGTCCCTGCCTTGGCTGGTATGTCCTGAAGATATTTGCTTGCATAAATAAAAGTCAAATTAGACACCATTGAAATTCCCCAAGCTTCTTCCAGGGCTGCAAGGACTGCAGGATGAAGCTCTGAATGAAAGACTGTTGTGCAAGGATATCATCCACCAGTTTAGTTTGACCGGGCACCTCTGGTAGGGACAGCGTTGTTTTTGATGTATTTCTTGGCTACCAGCAATGCCACCTCCTCTGTGAGGCACAGACAGGATGCTTTCATTTTCAGAAGTCCCAATTAAAAAAAAAATATTTACTGCATATACTCATGTACTTAACTAGCTATACTGTCTATCCCAGGAAATCCGTGGGACTTCCTAAAGAGCTCTGCTACTTAATCCATTGTAAATGGTGGAGAATCTGCAGCTGTAGTGTTAATTATAAATGATGTAATTTTCAGGAAGTGTCAGGATGAAGCGCAGTCACTGCCATGCTAGCACCCAGCACGTAAATATCCCAGTGTGCTCGTTTTTCCATGTGTGCTTCAGATTTGACTCTGAAATTCCAGACCTTGGTTCTCATTCTATTAACACTATGTGAGTAAAGTTACTCAGCTGAGGATGCTTCAGAGTAGCTTGTCCTGCAGGTAAGAGCTGGAAAGATCAGCCAGTGGCTTGGAAATGTGTTGTGTAAACAAGTCAAGAAAACAAGTCTACATAAACAGAGACTCGCACATCTCACTTTATTTTCTCTGCTAAAGTACATGATGACAGACATGGTGTCTTGATGATTGCTGGACTTTGTTGGACACGGGCTGGGTGTTCTGCCTGGGGTAACCATAGGGTTTATAACACCAATCACAGGGTTTAAGGCACCCTGACCCTGGTGACTGTTTGGTCCTAATGGTCCTAATGAACTATACTGAGAGTGTTTACACAGCGATATTTCATCTTCTCAAGGCCTGTAATGTGAACTGTGGACTCTTACTACCCTAAGGATAATATATCTGGTACTTCTGCTAGGCTAGAGAAAATAACCTTTCTTCTACTCAGTTTGCTTTAATTAATGTCAGAGTTGAGTTGCACCACTTTTTTTTCATATTCTGTAACTTGTTGAAACCTTAATCTTTTGGGTGAACATTTTCTGTGCCAGATGAATACCTCAGTCTGATTCTGGAGGGATGTTTCTGGCTGTTCAGCTCTTTCCATGACATTTTTTCCCGTGAAAGACATAACACCACTGAATGCATGAAACTAGATTTTCTACATAACATTAATCACTGCCTGGTTGTGGTTCTCCTTCCAAACTGCAAGACCAAAAAAAAAAGTGATGCAGCTCAACTCTGGCTCCTGCGAAAAATACCCAGATTCAGCTAAATTATAAATCCTTGGAAAATCGGAGTTTGCACCTGGCAGAGGCTTCTAAGTGTGGCTGCTGATCTCTTTGATGTTTCAGTCTATGGAGACTTGTGCTCTGGTCTATCTATGGCTGCAGGGACTGAGGGGGATGTTTCTGACAGCGCTCTTCTTGGTGCCTCCTGGTACAGCCATGCAGACTTGTGCTCTGTGTCAGTGACCTCCTGGATCCCAAGCAGTGAGGAGGAAGGAACCTGGCCTTTATTTGTGGAGTTGGCATAAACAGGTGGACTAAAGCAGCCTGCAGTGAAAGACTGGAACTGGGGACTTGGAGTGGAGAAGATACTTGGGCCTCACTGTAAGAAACCTGGTCTGGGAGATGGGTTTGGAAATTGAGGCTGGGAACTGCTGGGATGAAATGTGGGCTACAGCTGGACAAGGAAAATGGGGGAGATGGTGCTGAAGAGTGAAAAGTGGCCTATCAGGGCTGGAGACCAGGAACGAGGGAACAGGGAGCCTGGGACATGGAACTTGGGTGGTGGCACAGGGGAAGATGACAGAGGAGGTTGGCACTGGGGAGTAGAATGCTGGGCTTGTGCTTCTGAGATCCCACACAACTGAAGGGAAGCCCAGGATGCTGTGAAAAGCAGTATGCACTCATGTAATGCAAGCATGTGATTATGTCAGGAGGGACTTGCACAGTCAGCCTTAATTTGGGTGTTTTCTAATTTACAATACTTATGTTTGCAACCTCAATTTTCTTTTTAACGGAGCTTTTTGTCAGTGATAGGGTTACCTGTATTTACTCTGTAGAGAGCTGGTGCCAAAGGGCTATCATGGTGCTTTAGTATGCAAGTCCTGAATAGTGAAGTAGCTGTTGCACTTAGTAAATTATGATGAAATATCTTCATGCCATTTATTTGTGGTGCTGTTTGTATTTGAGGACTGTAATTCTCTTAAAACTCATCTACTTCAGAGGAGAACGAATTAACATGGATGATTGAGGGGCTGTCTAACTAATGGACTTTCAATACAGTTAGTGCCCAGCAATGAATTCAGTGTTGCTCCGGATAACAGAAGAGTTAGGGTTTTTAAAATAATCGGGCTTTGGTAATTGAAATTCACTGATGTGAAAATATTTTGCACATATATGTTTTCTCTTTTATTTAATATACAGTGAACTATCAATTATTAAGAAGATACAGGCATGACTCAGTACAGTAAAAACCAAAGATTTTTATTTGTATAAGTGTATTTTTCTAAATATCACCTTGTGATGGGATAAGGGGAGAGAAAAGTGCATCTCTGGAGATAATTGCCAGAGCTTATAAACAACCCCTCCCTTTCATTTCGTGACAGCTGCAGCAGCAGAGACAATATCCAGGACTGTACAGAGAGCAACTGCTGCAGTAGCACCCCTGGTGTGTTTATCCAGCTCTCTGTACTGGCAGTAAATGTTCAAAATGCAGCAGGAGACAGCCCTGAGTGCCTGGCTGATGCTGCCCCTGCTTTGAGCAGGGGGATGGACTGGAGGATGTGCAGAGGTCCCCTTCCACCGCAGCCGTGCTGTGCAGACAGCGGTAACACATCTCAGGCACATCCGCACATGCTGCCCAGAGGCAGGCAGTGACACTGTGCCACAGGTGGGACCCTGGTTGGTGGGATACAGGGTTTGTGGCTCCTCCAAGGTGACTCACTGAGACTAGTCTGGGCCACCACTTTGAAGGAAGCAAAGGGATGTGTCAGAAGACCCAGGAGGTCTCCAAGATTGGGAGCCTCAGGGGGCTCTTTGCACTGCCTATCTCTGGGCACTAAACTTCAGTGCAAGAAGCTTTTCCCCCTATCTTATCTGTGGAGGGAGATTAGCTCAGGCAGAAAGAAGGTGACTCAGAGTTAGGATTTCTGCTCTGAATCACCTCCAGGGACATCTCCCCTTTGAGTGTAAAGGCAGTCAGCTGGTACTGAAAGAGCAACTTCCCTGTATTTTGTACTTACAGATGTCAAATCACCTGACATGTCAATGCAGGATGAGAGAGTTGGGATTGTTCAGCCTAGAAGAGAGAAGACTTTGGGATGACCTAGCCTTCCAGTACCTGAAGGGAGCCTACAAGAAAGAAGGAGAAGGGTTTTTTACAAGAGCATGTAGTGACAGGACAAGGGGGAATGGATTCAAAGTAAAAACCAGTAGGTTTAGGTTGGAAATTAGGAGAAAGTTCTTTGCTGTGAGGATGTTGAGGCACTGTAACAGGCTGCCCAGAGATGCTGTGAATACCCTGTCCCTGGAAGTGTTCAAGGTCAGGCTGGATGGGGCTCTGAGAACCTAGTCTAGTGAAAGGTGTCCCAGCCCACGGCAGGTGGGGTTTGGACAAGATGATCTTTAATGTCCCTTCCAACCCAAACCATTCTATGGTTCTATGATCCTATAATCCTACGATTCATTATTAAGATCATAATTAATAGATAAACATTTACAAACTATTGCTATCAGGAGAAAATTATAGATCAAATTTCTGTACCCAACCCAAGGACGAAAAATGGGCTGAATGGCATACAGGTGAATAGAGAATTTGTTGCTCTCCTAAGGTAGGCACATTGACCATGTTCTCCTGCTTGAAGCCTTTAATGTTAACAGAGGGGTGAAGGCTCTCCTCTTAACTTTAGGGTGGAGTTTTTTGCTTTCTCGAGGGAGACTGGAGTTTCACAGCAATTTATTAAACGGAGTTACCGCAAATATGCATCCTTTTTACGTGCCTGTTTTCAGGTTAGCGACCTGTAAAAATACTCACTCTGCTGAATCTTTTAAAGCATGCAATAAAACAGAGTTTTATGAAAGAGAACAAGGGAATGTGTATGAACCTGTCAGATTTCAATGAGCCAAAATGTTCGTCGTAATTTTATCATAGGGTATCAATATGAGAAGTGACAATTACCTGTGATCAGCGGGGCTTGAAGCTGTTTCCACCAATAGATGCTTTTTTAATCACTATGGGCTGTACTTTTGTCTCACAGTTTTAGGCAACAGCCTTCTGCAAAGCTTTTGTGCAAGGTGTGAGGTTTGACAGGCCCTGACTCAGTAGCGATTTTAATGGCCAATGTAATTTTTCCCCCTTAGTCCCAGAGCTCTGAGATCATAGAAGTCTTCATTTTTTTCCACTGAAAGATGTTATGTGAGCAGGGGATATTATGAAGTTTGGTTAGGTACTGCTGTCTCATGCATGCGTGCTCGCTGGCTGCTGGACTGAAGGGAAAAGCGCTGAACTCTCCCTGCCTCTTGCTTGGGGAGGGTTCAAAGAAGCTTCTGTCCCCCATTCTCTCAAAGAAGATTTCTTTGCCCCATTAATGATTTAATAAAAAACAACAACAAAAAGTAGGGACATTACTGTCTCTGATTTCTTGTTCTCTGACAGCTTGGCCAACTGTTTCAAAAGCAGCTGAAAGAAAACAGGAAGATAGAAACATACACAGACAGTGAGATGATATAAACTTTGTTTCTCTAGGAAACTGGGCTAAAAAGAGTTCCTAGGCTTCTTAATAGCAGAATAAACACTGAAAATATGATTTAAGCCTCCAGTGTTGACTCAGAAATGAAAAGGAATGGATCCCCCATGTGCTGATTATTTTTAAAATGCTCACAAGCTCCCATAAAACCATTCGGTTTTATGATTATTTGGTGACTTGTTCCTGGAACTGAAAGTTTGACACTGAAGTCTTACATACATATTGTGTATTAGAGGTCTCTTAGGTGATCATAATGGAGAAACCATGAGTTAGTTACCTTTGTTATGGTATCCCAGTGCTACCCCAGCACCTGTAGGGACTGCTCCTATTATTCCAGTGAATGATGGGTGTTCCCAGCTCCCCAGTACTGGGTAGGCTTGAGTGAGTGTGTATGATAGCAATTTGCTCTCATTGACTGTTACATATGATGCACTTATAAAAACAGTTAGAAAAATTCAGATGGGAAAAAAAAAAAGTTCCCCATATCCAGCGAGACTAGTGAGAGAATAGCAAAGGGCAGAAGAGCACAGCTGCCTTTGCACGGCAGAGCGCAGGGCCGTCCTTTCCTCTGTCTTTCCACGCCTCTGGCACTGGATGAACCCTTTTGATCCTTTTTATTCAGGTAGGAACTGAAAAGGGCAGTACCAAAGAACTTGCTGCCTTTTACAAATCCATCTCCTAGTGAAAAGTTTTATCGAAGTAAACCATGTGAAGCAATCTGAAGATGAAATCTATTTATTTTTCTTTTTTTTTTCCCCCAGGCCTGTTGCTGGGAACTTAAGGTTTCCTCCCCAGAGACTTACAGACTCTTCTCATAACAGGTGAGGCCTGGGGGACCAAGGCAGCAATCCAGGGATCCTCCTGGGAGTAATTACCTTTTCTGGTTTCCCTCATTGCTGCATCTCTCTGCTAGCACTTCTGCCAGGAGCTGTGCATGTAATCCATTCAGCAGAGGGAGTCAGATGCTAAAATCTGCGGTAGCCCCTCCAGACCAGGACCGTGTATTTGCATGCAGGATTTGAAACACTTGATTATTTGCTGTCTGCTTAACCCGGCTGGGGGTGTATGGGGTGTCCTGGTCTCAGCTGAGCTGGCTAAACTCTGCTGTAATGATACAATCACACCAGCAACAACAGCAATATCATTGAGTCATTGTGTAAATGCTCTTCAGCACTGCACTGCACTGCGAGATCCATCTCAGGGAGTGTGGGATCTTTTCCTACATCTGTGTAGCCCCCCTGCCTTACTGGTGGACATCATTTGCAGCAGTGCTGACCAGTGCAGAGTTGGAGGGACATTTGGTTCCGTTTTGTAATGAATTTTCCTCCCCATAGTCCATGGAGATCTGGTACCTAGTAGGAGCACTGCCTACAGGCAACAGCTGCCACTTGTTTTCTGAGGAAGAAAGGGGAAAATGACCTAGGGAAGGGTCATTTGGTGCACAGAGGCATGTAAGGAATTGTGCCTCCCAAACCTGGTGCATCTCTTCAAAAACAGTATGTTACACAAATGCCTGACATGAATTTGGCACAAGCATCTTCTTAAATTGTAAAAACAACTGTACAGCCCCCCTCTCCAGCATCTCAAAGGCTTTTTCTGAGCAAAATCCATAGAACCTTGAGTGGCCAGGGTGAGAAGGTGTGGGTCATAGCAGGTGCCATGGGCCAAGGCCCATCCCCAAGAGCAGAAGGAAGGAAGCCCCTGTCTCTTTAAGGGACACCTCAGAAGAAGCAATTCGGATGTTTGCTCTTCAGATTACTCAG